>JAQJVL010001050.1:0-102500 GCA_035578905.1 Stictocephala bisonia
ATTTTAAATATATAATTTAAATATATTTACATACAATTAAAGTTCAAACACACAAATCATTATTATTGCATTAACTACTGTTATGATAAAGAGATTACTGGATAGTTATAAGCATGGAATTAGTTTTTTCAATAATTTTTACTATTTGTTGCCCGGTATTAATAATTGACTGGCTCATTGGCTTATTACTTATAACATTTTAATCTATTTTGAATCGAGCTAGCACTTACAAAAACACAAAGCTAGGACTTAACTAACCTATCGGGTTATACATTTATTTATGGGATACAAATGGTGGTAAATGAACCGATACTCTTAGGTTGAGTGATTTTATACATCTGACATTTAATAGTGACTGGTTATATTGTGTTATTGGTTCTATAAAAATAAATTAGTAAAATACTAATTAATCTGCAGTGTTAGTGAGACGCCTTCCCCGTGTAGAAGTCCCTGTAACATCGCTCACCAGTCCGGACTGAAAACGGATTAGGAAGCCAACACACTGTCTCAAGCACTGACTTAGGTTAGATTGAATAGAAGCTAACCTGTAACAACAGCCACATAGGTTAGCTCTGATTGATTAATTAGTTGATACATTTTGTTTTTGCCAATGATCAGTTTTTATTTACTTATTTACTTTTTACTGAAATGTCAAGTAATATCTTGTTTTGAACTTCCTAATAATAAAACAATTGTATTAATGCTTGAACCCACAAAGGTAATGAACACATAAATATTTATTCATTGGATAACAAGGAATAATTTCTTTTTTTATACTCTAAAACTATATACTCATATAAATAGTCTGAAGATTTTTTTAGTTTAGAAGATAATTTTTTATTTGTATTGTTGATTTTTTCAGAAGTTTAAGAGCTGTTGTTTAGTTTAACCATGTTTTGTATATTTATGCACATTCTCGGATAGTAAAAGAGCGGATTGATGTCCGTGATTACCCGTATATTATTTTCGTTCGTTCTATTCAAAACGAAATGTGGTTCAGTTGGCAATTGTTAATAATCGTATTTTACCCAAATGGAAAACATTTTCTCAGCAAATTGGTGTAAATAACCTTATTCACAAAAAGAATAGTACAAGTATTTGGGAGCCATCTAATCTGGAGTAATCACATACATTTTTTAAGATTTGTTCAGTAAAAAGCAGCGAAAAAATCCAATGCGAAAAAACTATTGCCTTTAATGTAACACATTAAATAAATGACACAATAATTTAATTTTGACAAAAAATAAAAATATAAGTAAAATAATTATTTCCAACATAATATTTTCAACTTCATTAGCAAAGCAGAACAATTTAATATTTTTAGAGATTGTCCAAAATATGAAAGAATGAGCTTTAACAGATTGTAAAGAGTAGAGTAAAGAGGTTTTTTGATATGGCTGTGCGAGCTTTGTCACTTTATATAGGTTATTAGTTCATCTTACATTACATAGTGTTCAAGAGTGTATCGCATCTTAGTCGGTCCTCATAGGTATGTGGGACGATTGTAACTATGCTACTACTACTATACTACATATAGATTATACTACAGGTAGATAACGCACAATCAGCAATAAGACTAAGTTACATTGATAATTGACTTGCTGTACTAAACAAAAGTTTCTACTCTACCAACAAAACATATATTAAAATACCTATTGTATTTATTATGTACAATTGTATATATTATATAGTATAGAAAAGCAAATAATCGAATGAGTAAACATGCACAGAACAAGAGTTGAGTAATAACCATTTCAACATCACCTAAATACACAGCTAAATACACCAAATGTTCACAGTTTTCAGAAACAAGATGTTTGTCATTTAGTGTCTTTGTACAACGTTTTTATATTAACATGTCATATTTTCCAAATATTATTTTAATCCAGTCTGTCCTCAACAGAAAGCGCATATACAAAATAACATACAAACTTATTTCGACCAAGTTTATTTAAATTGTAAAAAATACATTATAATAATCATACAACTACTAAACCCTACTCAGCTCGAACTCGGAGATCACTACTCGCACACCCCTAGTATTTTTCACCTAATGATCGCAAATGTCCAGCAAACGTTGTCTTCCTCATCTGACACTCCATCATTAACAAATTTCAAAAACATTTGTCAAGTGTTTTATGATGTCAAGTAATTCTTTAGAATTGCATAATTGTCTTGGCAATGATTCTTAGACAGATCTATCTTTATGTTTATTTTTCAAGTGACGAATGTTTATTGCCTCAAGATTACCCATACACATATTTGGTATTATTGTATTATTTGTGGTATTATTAATTGTAAAATCACTGTGGGAAACATAGTCCTTTCGCGTTTAAATAATGATATATTTAATAAAGTGCAAAATTAAGCATATACTATTGAATTATGTTGAAAATAATGTTTTAAAATATATAAAGAAGATCACAATGAAATTTCTGAGTAAATCAAAAATTAAATAAAAACTGTGATTTAATTACTATTTTGTAGATGCAATATTTATTTTGAATTAATTTTCAAGCCCATACACCTATCGTTTACAATGTTCAGTCCTTGTAAATTGTTTACTTTGAGACTGAACTGTAAATCACTATGAGCAGAAGTAAAATTATTAAGACCCCGTCTACAATGAATTCCTACATGCCTATTTAAAGTATTATTTATATCACAGTTTCCATTTACAGGGTTCCTTGAAAGTAAACCCTCGACTGGAGCTGGTACCACAATAAAATGAAACCATACGTGGTTTAAACTGGACAAACTGAACGCAACGTTAATTGTGCTATTATTCTGTTTGGTACACTATACCATACAACAGTTTAATTGTGTGATAGTGCAGCCAACCACAACACGAAACAGTTTCCTTTGATGAGGCATCGCAACGTTCACATACATGGAAACAACCCTGAACGATTATGTTCACAACTGATTGTAACGGTAAAATGATAATTCTGCCATTCCATTGGCACCACTGTCCCATACAATAAGTACTTGTGTGACAGTGCATCTAACCACAACACGAAAATGTTTCCTTTGGCAAGTCACCTACCCAATCTACATCACAGTTGCAAGCGTAGATGGTTATGTTCACAAAAAAGTGATTGAAATGTTAATTTTACCATTCCGTTGGTACTACTATGCCATTCAACGTTTACTCTTGTAATAGTGCACATGACCACGACACAAAATAGTCTCCTTTGATGAGCCACCTACCTAATCTACATCACAGAAACAACCCTGGAGGGTTCTATTCTCAACAAAGTGGTGCTACGATAATTTGCTATTCCGTCGGTCGGTATACCTACAACGTTTACTTATGTGATAGTGCACCTAACCACAACACAAAACAGTCTCCTTTGATGAGCCACCTACCTAATCTACATCACAGAAACAACCCTGGAGGGTTCTATTCTCAACAAAGCGGTGCTATGATAATTTGCTATTCCGTCGGTCAGTATACCATATAACGTTTACTTATGTGATAGTGCACCTAACCACAACACAAAACAGTCTCCTTTGACGAGCCACCTACCTAATCTACATCACAGCAATGACCCTGGAGGGTTCTATTCTCAAAGTGGTGCTACGATAATTATGCTATTCCGTAGTATATCTAACCAAAACACTGTTTCTTATGTTGAGTCAACTAGCCACTCAACCTAAACCTTAACAATTTAGTCTTTTAACCCCTAATTTTGTATAGAACAAGTCAAGATACGTACTTAGCTTGAATCTTAATTAATTTAATTTAATTAATTTACTTTCATCACCTAAATGATTTGCCGAGAGGATTGTCTTAAGATACACATTTTCATAGGAGTTCTGTAAATAGTTTATATTGTAAATAGAGAATTGTTTTAAAAGGTTCCCCGAGTTGTATTATTTATTAAATATATATATTTCTACACTATTAAATGACCTTATCCGTCATGTTTTTTCACTTGTTACTAAATATTAACATTTTCTCGTATTTTATACATTGGACTTCAGGTGTTAACCCAGACACTTAATGAAGTATGGGCGATACTTAAGCGTTTTTTATCTAGTAGCCACTGTACGTGTAGGGGTGGGCGGGTGGGTCCAAACTACTTTTATAAAGTTGTGCACGTTTAAAATTTCTGAGGTCATAAAATATTCTGAAAATGTAAGCATCATAAAAAGAAATCACTGTGGATGAAATTTACAAGTTACATCTCGTTGTGGTTGATGTGTGTAGTCAATTCTCCAGATCGCACTGGAAAGGTTTCCGGGTAGAGAGGTATAAAACAGAATTCATTCATAGGACTTGCAGTTATACAATCTTTTTTTTCATAACGATCTCCTCACAGCTGTAAATATTTGTTCGCTTAGTGAGTTAGTTGTTATCATTATCATAATGAGTAACTTTAAGGTACAGACATTGTTTTAAGTGATGGCATTATTTTTAAAGTAAGTTTATTAATTTATTATTAACCTTTAAATGACAACTCGCACAAATTTAAAACAAACCACTTGCACATTTAATAGCTGTACAAAAATTGGTTGGGTATTTTACTAACGTTATTTTGATAAAATTTCTATTGACTAAAAAGGAAATTAAGTTATGTTTTCATTGTAACTAGTATAAAATGAAAAGAAACCAAATAATTCTTCTTCTTCTTTTTTTTAGTATAAATGTAAATAGTTTTTCTTTTAAAGTATTTTAGAGTTTTTCTGTCGTGTATGCTTTGTGGATTATATTAGTTTTTAGAAAAGAACACATTTTTTTAATTATTCCACAAATTTTATTTTAAAAAGTGGTTTCGCCGGTTAAGGCATCATCAGTTCAAATTTAATCAAAAAGAAAATCTAATTACAATCATTTTTAAATTAAAATTTATGGAATAATTTAAAAATGTGTTCTTTTCTAAAACATTACTCGTCAGTGAAGTCCAACATTGACTAAAATTAGTAATTAGAAGTCAAACAGTCTAGTTATATTTCCTACATAAACCTTTCAAACTGCTTAGTACGTAATGATAAAGCTTAAATATAATAATTTAAACATTAAAAAATGTATTATTCTTTTATTTTAAATTATTTTAGATAGTTTGGCAAGGTGAAGAACGTTTTTTTTTTTTTTTTCAGTTACATGGTGAGATTTAATAATGTTTCAAGCACGATATATTATCACAAGAATCCAGTCAATTAGAACCAGTTGGATAACTTAGCATTGAACCTCTAAAATACCCACAATGTCAGAGGGAGGGGTGTGTTTTGGTGTTAGAGGGTTCTTTAGCAGTTTGTACTTTACTTAGATGTCAAATAAAACACAATGGAGGTCACTGATGACAATAAGGTAATTCACATTAAAGTTTTATTGTTTTAAATTTAGCTGAGTATCCATACCAGAACACAAAGTTGAACTTAAAGAACTATTAGTTAGACTTAAAGAACTATTAGTTGAACTTAAAGAACTATTAGTTGAACTTAAAGAACTATTAGTTGAACTTAAAGAACTATTAGTTGAACTTAAAGAACTATTAGTTGAACTTAAAGAACTATTAGTTGGACTTAAAGAACTATTAGTTGAACTTAAAGAACTATTAGTTGAACTTAAAGAACTATTAGTTGGACTTAAAGAACTATTAGTTGGACTTAAAGAACTATTAGTTGAACTTAAAGAACTATTAGTTGAACTTAAAGAACTATTAGTTGAACTTAAAGAACTATTAGTTGAACTTAAAGAACTATTAGTTGAACTTAAAGAACTATTAGTTGAACTTAAAGAACTATTAGTTGAACTTAAAGAACTATTAGTTGAACTTAAAGAACTAATAGTTGAACTTAAAGAACTATTAGTTGAACTTAAAGAACTATTAGTTGAACTTAAAGAACTATTAGTTAAACTTAAAGAACTATTAGTTGAACTTAAAGAACTATTAGTTGAACTTAAAGAACTATTAGTTGAACTTAAAGAACTATTAGTTGAACTTAAAGAACTATTAGTTGAACTTAAAGAACTATTAGTTAAACTTAAAGAACTATTAGTTGAACTTAAAGAACTATTAGTTGAACTTAAAGAACTATTAGTTGAACTTAAAGAACTATTAGTTGGACTTAAAGAACTATTAGTTGGACTTAAAGAACTATTAGTTGAACTTAAAGAACTATTAGTTGAACTTAAAGAACTATTAGTTGAACTTAAAGAACTATTAGTTGAACTTAAAGAACTATTAGTTGAACTTAAAGAACTATTAGTTGAACTTAAAGAACTATTAGTTGAACTTAAAGAACTATTAGTTGAACTTAAAGAACTATTAGTTGGACTTAAAGAACTATTAGTTGGACTTAAAGAACTATTAGTTGGACTTAAAGAACTATTAGTTGAACTTAAAGAACTATTAGTTGGACTTAAAGAATTATTAGTTGGACTTAAAGAACTATTAGTTGGACTTAAAGTACTAATAGTTGAACTTAAAGAACTATTAGTTGTACTTAAAGAACTATTAGTTGGACTTAAAGAACTATTAGTTGGACTTAAAGAACTATTAGTTGAACTTAAAGAACTATTAGTTGAACTTAAAGTACTAATAGTTGAACTTAAAGAACTATTAGTTGAACTTAAAGAACTATTAGTTGGACTTAAAGAACTATTAGTTGGACTTAAAGAACTATTAGTTGAACTTAAAGAACTATTAGTTGAACTTAAAGAACTATTAGTTGAACTTAAAGAACTATTAGTTGGACTTAAAGAACTATTAGTTGGACTTAAAGAACTATTAGTTGAACTTAAAGAACTATTAGTTGAACTTAAAGAACTATTAGTTGAACTTAAAGAACTATTAGTTGGACTTAAAGAACTATTAGTTGAACTTAAAGAACTATTAGTTGAACTTAAAGAACTATTAGTTGAACTTAAAGAACTATTAGTTGAACTTAAAGAACTATTAGTTGAACTTAAAGAACTATTAGTTGAACTTAAAGAACTAATAGTTGAACTTAAAGAACTATTAGTTGAACTTAAAGAACTATTAGTTGAACTTAAAGAACTATTAGTTGAACTTAAAGAACTATTAGTTGAACTTAAAGAACTATTAGTTGAACTTAAAGAACTATTAGTTGAACTTAAAGAACTATTAGTTGGACTTAAAGAACTATTAGTTGAACTTAAAGAACTATTAGTTGAACTTAAAGAACTATTAGTTGAACTTAAAGAACTATTAGTTGAACTTAAAGAACTAATAGTTGGACTTAAAGAACTATTAGTTGGACTTAAAGAACTATTAGTTGGACTTAAAGAACTATTAGTTGAACTTAAAGAACTAATAGTTGAACTTAAAGAACTATTAGTTGAACTTAAAGAACTATTAGTTGAACTT
Source organism: Stictocephala bisonia (assembly GCA_035578905.1). Lineage (NCBI taxonomy): Eukaryota > Metazoa > Arthropoda > Insecta > Hemiptera > Membracidae > Stictocephala > Stictocephala bisonia. The sequence goes on from JAQJVL010001050.1 coordinate 7,338, forward strand.
AAAGAACTATTAGTTGACTTAAAGAACTATTAGTTGGACTTAAAGAACTATTAGTTGGACTTAAAGAACTATTAGTTGGACTTAAAGAACTATTAGTTGGACTTAAAGAACTATTAGTTGAACTTAAAGAACTATTAGTTGAACTTAAAGAACTATTAGTTGAACTTAAAGAACTATTAGTTGGACTTAAAGAACTATTAGTTGGACTTAAAGAACTAATAGTTGAACTTAAAGAACTATTAGTTGGACTTAAAGAACTATTAGTTGGACTTAAAGAACTATTAGTTGAACTTAAAGAACTATTAGTTGGACTTAAAGAACTATTAGTTGGACTTAAAGAACTATTAGTTGAACTTAAAGAACTATTAGTTGGACTTAAAGAACTATTAGTTGAACTTAAAGAACTATTAGTTGAACTTAAAGAACTATTAGTTGAACTTAAAGAACTATTAGTTGGACTTAAAGAACTATTAGTTGAACTTAAAGAACTATTAGTTGAACTTAAAGAACTATTAGTTGAACTTAAAGAACTATTAGTTGAACTTAAAGAACTATTAGTTGAACTTAAAGAACTATTAGTTGAACTTAAAGAACTATTAGTTGAACTTAAAGAACTATTAGTTGAACTTAAAGAACTATTAGTTGAACTTAAAGAACTATTAGTTGAACTTAAAGAACTATTAGTTGAACTTAAAGAACTATTAGTTGAACTTAAAGAACTATTAGTTGAACTTAAAGAACTATTAGTTGGACTTAAAGAACTATTAGTTGAACTTAAAGAACTATTAGTTGAACTTAAAGAACTATTAGTTGAACTTAAAGAACTATTAGTTGAACTTAAAGAACTAATAGTTGGACTTAAAGAACTATTAGTTGGACTTAAAGAACTATTAGTTGGACTTAAAGAACTATTAGTTGGACTTAAAGAACTATTAGTTGGACTTAAAGAACTATTAGTTGAACTTAAAGAACTATTAGTTGAACTTAAAGAACTATTAGTTGAACTTAAAGAACTATTAGTTGGACTTAAAGAACTATTAGTTGGACTTAAAGAACTAATAGTTGAACTTAAAGAACTATTAGTTGGACTTAAAGAACTATTAGTTGGACTTAAAGAACTATTAGTTGAACTTAAAGAACTATTAGTTGGACTTAAAGAACTATTAGTTGGACTTAAAGAACTATTAGTTGAACTTAAAGAACTATTAGTTGAACTTAAAGAACTATTAGTTGAACTTAAAGAACTATTAGTTGGACTTAAAGAACTATTAGTTGGACTTAAAGAACTATTAGTTGGACTTAAAGAACTATTAGTTGAACTTAAAGAACTATTAGTTGAACTTAAAGAACTATTAGTTGGACTTAAAGAACTATAAGTTGGACTTAAAGAACTATTAGTTGGACTTAAAGAACTATTAGTTGAACTTAAAGAACTATTAGTTGAACTTAAAGAACTATTAGTTGAACTTAAAGAACTATTAGTTGAACTTAAAGAACTATTAGTTGGACTTAAAGAACTATTAGTTGGACTTAAAGAACTATTAGTTGGACTTAAAGAACTATTAGTTGAACTTAAAGAACTATTAGTTGAACTTAAAGAACTATTAGTTGAACTTAAAGAACTATTAGTTGAACTTAAAGAACTATTAGTTGAACTTAAAGAACTATTAGTTGGACTTAAAGAACTATTAGTTGACTTAAAGAACTATTAGTTGAACTTAAAGAACTATTAGTTGAACTTAAAGAACTATTAGTTGAACTTAAAGAACTATTAGTTGAACTTAAAGAACTATTAGTTGAACTTAAAGAACTATTAGTTGAACTTAAAGAACTAATAGTTGAACTTAAAGAACTATTAGTTGAACTTAAAAAACTATTAGTTGGACTTAAAGAACTATTAGTTGGACTTAAAGAACTATTAGTTGGACTTAAAGAACTATTAGTTGGACTTAAAGAACTATTAGTTGAACTTAAAGAACTATTAGTTGAACTTAAAGAACTAATAGTTGAACTTAAAGAACTATTAGTTGAACTTAAAGAACTATTAGTTGGACTTAAAGAACTATTAGTTGAACTTAAAGAACTAATTTATGGATTCAAATCGTTTAATTAATGTTTAAAACCGATAGTTTTATCGAAAATGTTCACCATACATGACACTGCATAATTATGGGTCATATATTGTTAGCAATCCTTGAAAACTATAAAATAAAATAGTAATTAATCTGAAATGATAGTGAAGAAGCCTTTCCCGTGTAGAAGTTCCTGTGACATCACTCACTAGTCCGTACTGAAAACGGATTAGGAAGCCAACACACTGTCTCAAGCACTGACTTAGGTTAGATTGAATAGAAGCTAACCTATGACATTAACACAATATTCTCCGATTATTACATGTTGTACGACAGTACTTGATAAGTCTATTGTTTCTTTACTAGCACTTTTACAGAATGTTAAGAAATGAAGTTTTTAGTTTTCTAATTAGAAATAGCCAGTTATAACAACTAGAAGATTTATCAATTATTAGACAGGAATATATTATGAATACTGACTGTTTAGTGTAAGACAAAAACTAATGGTTTTATTTCAGCCTCTAAATAGAATCTTTAATTTTATTTCATAACTAAACTATACGAAGTTAGAATGATGTTTCAGTATCTAAGGTCATTTTACACAACTATAATTCTCAAGATGATAATCTTCCAGTTATAGATTTTAATCAAATAAAACTTAATATGATCAAGTAACCCAATACACATCAAAATATTCAATTCTGAAATTCAAGTCAGAAATAATTGTGGTATATTTCATGAATTCTAAATGTGTTTAATGCAATTTATATGTAAATTATTACACAAATATTAATACTTATATTATTATGCAAGCATTAATATTTGTGCTTATACGCACACTTAACAGTACACATTGTTAATTCGTGTACTGTTAAGTGAGCGAATTAACAGTTTTCAGAAAAAAATTAATTTAATTACCGTTAAAAACACCCAACTAAGACATAGTATGTGATCTTATCTTTGTGATGTTTTGAATGCAAGAGAAGTATTGCTATCTTGTAATACAGAGTTCCATTTTTTCATTTATTTTGGTAGTCATATTATAACTATGCTTCTATGCTTCCTTAACCTAACAGAAAACTCTTAGAAACGTAAATTATTGTTGGATTTACAGTCACTTAAGACTACTATAGTAAAATATTTATCAAAGTATATGATCAATCATTCACTATAAAAGCTCATCGTAAATAATTATTTATAAAAAATAATAGAAAAATGTTAAATGAGCCTCTTTCTAGCTTAGTGGGTAGCAGTTGTGCCTCATATGCAGAGGGTCATGGATTCAAATACCGGAGGCTATACTTAATATTTGTTTGAGTGTGTTGGTACAAAATAAAAAATACCATCGGTGCAAATATAACAATTAAAACATTATTGAAAAGTTACAAAAAAAAGACATCAAAAAATAAAGAAATTTGTAATTCTTATAGGGGTCGTGTAACAGTGTAGTATAATTTTGCTGTTTAGTAATATTTTTTAAACGGTGATCATAAAACAATTGCAAATGTTCTACAAAAACAACATGCCCGTCTGTACTGTTTAGAATTTATTTTGCCTCAATTTGATTTATCAATCTGATGTTCTTTACTGCGAATCAAATCAACTCAACTGTACTGTTATTGATCTTAGGAATGGTTTATTTTAACCCCACGTCCCTCATCTCACCAAAACTAAAGATGTCAAGGTCATTGGCACAGCTATACGCACCCAGCAGTACTTTAACAGACGTATAACTTTGGCTCGAGTCATATTACAAATATACACACTTCGTATTTCTTTCATTAGCAGTTTCCTGTGATTATAACTTCAGTCGAAATTTCCCAAAAACTGAAATTTTTTAATTAAATTAAACAAGAACATTACGAACATTAATGACAATAAATAATCTACACCCTATAGGCCTAATTTCAAATATTGTAAATGGATAAGTAAGAGTTATTGGGATATCAACTGATTTTGGAAAGTTAGTATGTTTGTGTAGAATAACGTCTACTTGTATGGTAGTGCACCAAGCCACAACATGAAACTACCATACAACGTCTACTTGTGTGATAGTGCACCAAGTCCCAACATAAAACACCCATACAACGTCTACTTGTGTGATAGTGCACCAAGCCACAACATGAAACTACCATACAACGTCTACTTGTGTGATAGTGCACCAAGCCCCAACATGAAACACCCATACAACGTCTACATGTGTGATAGTGCACCAAGCCACAACATGAAACACCCATACAACGTCTACTTGTGTGGTAGTGCACCAAGCCACAACATGAATCACCCATACAACGTCTCCTTGTGCGATAGTGCACCAAGCCACAACATGAAACACCCATACAACGACTACTTGTGTTGTAGTGCACCAAGCCACAACATGAATCACCCATACAACGTCTAATTGTGTGGTAGTGCACCAAGCCACAACATGAAACACCCATACAACGTCTACTTGTGTGGTAGTGCACCAAGCCACAACATGAATCACCCATACAACGTCTACTTGTGTGGTAGTGCACAAAGCCACAACATGAAACACCCATACAACGTCTACTTGTGTGGTAGTGCACCAAGCCACAACATGAATCACCCATACAACGTCTACTTGTGTAGTAGTGCACCAAGCCACAACATGAAAAACCCATACAACGTCTACTTCTGTGGTAGTGCACCAAGCCACAACATGAATCACCCATACAACGTCTACTTGTGTGGTAGTGCACCAAGCCACAAAATGAATCACCCATACAACGTCTACTTGTGTGGTAGTGCACCAAGCCACAACATGAATCACCCATACAACGTCTACTTGTGTGGTAGTGCACCTATCCACAACATGAAACACCCATACAACGTCTACTTGTGTGGTAGTGCACATTACCCATAGCATGAAACACCAATACAACGTCTACTTGTGTGGTAGTGCACCAAGCCACAACATGAATCACCCATACAACGTCTACTTGTGTGGTAGTGCACCAAGCCACAACATGAAACACCCATACAACGTCTACTTGTGTGGTAGTGCACCAAGCCACAACATGAATCACCCATACAACGACTACTTGTGTGGTAGTGCACCAAGCCACAACATGAAACACCCATACAACGCCTACTTGTGTGGTAGTGCACCAAGCCACAACATGAAACACCCGTACAGCGTCTATTTGTAGTGGTGCACCAAGCCCCAACATGAAACACCCATACAACGTCTACTTGTGTGGTATTACACATTAACCATAGCATGAAACACCCATACAACGTCTACTTGTGTGGTAGTGCACATTACCCATAGCATTAAACACCAATACAACGTCTACTTGTGTGGTAGTGCACCAAGCCACAACATGAAAAACCCATACAGCACCTATTTGTGTGGTAGTTCACCAAGCCCTAACATGAATCACCCATACAACGTCTACTTGTGTAGTAGTGCACCAAGCCACAACATGAATCACCCATACAACGACTACTTGTGTGGTAGTGCACCAAGCCACAACATGAATCACCCATACAACGTCTACTTGTGTGGTAATGCACCAAGCCACAACATGAAACACCCATACAACGACTACTTGTGTGGTAGTGCACCAAGCCACAACAGAATCACCCATACAACGTCTACTTGTGTGGTAGTGCACCAATCCACAACATGAAACAACCATACAACGTCTCCTTGTGTGATAGTGCACCAAGCCACAACATGAATCACCCATACAGCGTCTATTTGTGCGATAGTGCACCAAGACACAACATGAAACACCCATACAACGTCTACTATTGTGGTAGTGCACCAAGCCCCAAAATGTATAACCCATACAACGTCTCCTTGTGCGATATTGCACCAAGCCACAACATGAATCAGCAATAAAGCGTCTATTTGTGCGATAGTGCACTAAGCCACAAAATGAATCACCCATACAACGTCTCCTTGTGTGATAGTGCACCAAGCCACAACATGAATCACCCATACAACGTCTACTTGTATGATAGCTCACCAAGCCCTAACATGAATCACTCATACAACGTCTACTTTTGTGGTAGTGCACCAAGCCACAACATGAATCACCCATACAACGTCTCCTTGTGTGATAGTGCACCAAGCCACAACATGAATCACCCATACAGGGTCTATTTGTGCGATGGTGCACCAAGCCACAAATTGAATCACCCATACAACGTCTACTTGTGTGGTAGTGCACCAAGCCACAACATAAACACCCATTCAACGTCTACTTGTGTGGTAGTGCACCAAGCCACAACATGAATCACCAATACAGCGTCTTTTTGTGTGATAGTGCACCAAGCCACAAAATGAATCACCCATACAACGTCTCCTTGAGCGATAGTGCACCAAGCCACAACATGAAACAACCATACAATGTCTCCTTGTGTGATACTGCACCAAGCCACAACATGAATCACCCATACAACGTCTACTTGTATGATAGCGGACCAAGCCTAATCATGAATCACCCATACAACGCCTACTTGTGTGGTAGTGCACCAAGCCACAAAATGAAACATCCATACAACGTCTACCTGTGTGGTAGTGCACCAAGCCACAACATGAATCACCCATACAACGTCTACTTGTGTGGTAGTGCACCAAGCCACAACATGAATCACCCATACAACGTCTCCTTGTGTGATAGTGCACCAAGCCACAACATGAATCACCCATACTGCGTCTATTTGTGCGATAGTGCACCAAGCCACAAAATGAATCACCCATACAACGTCTACTTGTGTGGTAGTGCACCAAGCTACAACATGATTAACCCATACAACGTCTCCTTGTGTGATAGTGCACCAAGCCACAACTTGAATCACCCATACAGCGTCTATTTGTGCGATAGTGCACCAAGCCACAAAATTAATCACCCATACAACGTCTTCTTGTGCGATAGTGCACCAAGCAAGAACATGAAACACCCATACAACGTCTACTTTTGTGGTAGTGCAGCAAGCCTCAAAGTGTAAAAACCCATACAATGTCTCCTTGTGCGATATTGCACCAAGCCACAACATGAATTATCCATACAGCGTCTATTTTTGCGATAGTGCACCAAGCCACAAAATGAATCACCCATACAACGTCTCCTTGTGTGATAGTGCACCAAGCCACAACATGAATCACCCATACAACGTCTCCTTGTGTGATAGTGCACCAAGCCACAACATGAATCACCCATACTGGGTCTATTTGTGCGATAGTGCACCAAGCCACAAAATGAATCACCCATACAACGTCGACTTGTGTGGTAGTGCACCAAGCCACAACATGAATCACCCATACAACGTCTCCTTGTGTGATAGTGCACCAAGCCACAACTTGAATCACCCATACAGCGTCTATTTGTGCGATAGTGCACCAAGCCACAAAATGAATCACCCATACAACGTCTACTTGTGTGGTAGTGCACCAAGCCACAACATGAAACACCCATTCAACGTCTACTTGTGTGGTAGTGCACCAAGCCACAACATGAATCACCCATACAACGTCTCCTTGTGTGATAGTGCACCAAGCCACAACATGAATCACCCATACTGGGTCTATTTGTGCGATAGTGCACCAGGCTACAAAATGAATCACCCATACAACGTCTACTTGTGTGGTAGTGCACCAAGCCACAACATGAATCACCCATACAACGTCTCCTTGTGTGATAGTGCACCAAGCCACAACTTGAATCACCCATACAGCGTCTATTTGTGCGATAGTGCACCAAGCCACAAAATGAATCACCCATACAACGTCTTCTTGTGCGATAGTGCACCAAGCAAGAACATGAAACACCCATACAACGTCTACTTTTGTGGTAGTGCAGCAAGCCCCAAAATGTATAACCCATACAATGTCTCCTTGTGCGATATTGCACCAAGCCACAACATGAATCACCCATACAGCGTCTACTTGTGTGGTAGTGCACCAAGCCACAACATGAAACACCCATTCAAAGTCTGCTTGTGTGGTAGTGCACCAAGCCACAACATGAAACACCCATACAGCGTCTATTTGTGGTGTTGCACCAAGCCCCAACATGAAACACCTATACAACGTCTACTTGTGTGGTAGTACACATTAACCATACCTAGAAACACTCATACAACGTCTACTTGTGTGGTAGTACACATTAACCATAGCATGAATCACCCATACAGCGTCTACTTGTGTGGTAGTGCACCAAGCCACAACATGAAACACCCATTCAACGTCTACTTGTGTGGTAGTGCACCAAGCCACAACATGAATCACCCATAAAGCGTCTATTTGTGTGATAGTGCACCAAGCCACAAAATGAATCACCCATACAACGTCTCCTTGTGTGATAGTGCACCAAGCCACAGCATGAAACAACCATACAATGTCTCCTTGTGCGATAGTGCACCAAGCCACAACATAAATCACCCATACAACGTCTACTTTTATGATAGCGGACCAAGCCCTATCATGAATCACCCATACAACGCCTACTTGTGTGGTAGTGCACCAAGCCACAACATGAAACACCCATTCAACGTCTACTTGTGTGGTAGTGCACCAAACCACAACATGAATCACCCATACAACTTCTCCTTGTGTGATAGTGCACCAAGCCACAACATGAATCACCTATACAGGGTCTATTTGTGCGATAGTGCACCAAGCCACAAAATGAATCACCCATACGACGTCTACTTGTGTGGTAGTGCACCAAGCCACAACATGAATCACCCATAGAACGTCTACTTTTATGATAGCGGACCAAGCCCTATCATGAATCACCCATACAACGCCTACTTGTGTGGTAGTGCACCAAGCCACAACATGAAACACCCATACAACGTCTCCTTGTGCGATAGTGCACCAAGCCACAACATAAATCACCCATACAACGTCTACTTGTGTGGTAGTGCACCAAGCCACAACATGAAACACCCATACAACGTCTACTTTTGTGGTAGTGCACCAAGCCACAACATGAAACACCCATACAACGTCTCCTTGTGCGATAGTGCACCAAGCCACAACATAAATCACCCATACAACGTCTCCTTGTGCGATAGTGCACCAAGCCACAACATAAATCACCCATACAACGTCTAATTGTGCGATAGTGCACCAAGTAACAACATGAATCACCCATACAACGTCTCCTTGTGCGATAATGCACCAAGCCACAACATGAATCACCCATACAACGTCTCCTTGTGTGATAGGGCACCAAGCCACAACATGAATTACTCATACAGCGTCTATTTGTGTGGTAGTGCATATTAACCATGGCTTGAATCAGCTTCTTTTGATGAATCATTTACTCAATTATTAATGAAACCGTAACTGATAACTCTGCACATAACATCGCATATGTACTTAAATTAAACTAATTTATTCTTGGTGGTATGTATTTGTCATGATGGTGTTCATTACTGATTTATTTTAAATACCTACACATCACATAGATTTTTTTTAATGTTTGAAAATGGCTTCAGACCGTATAGCCGAAATATAACATTTTTTTTTAACTATGTGATGTGTAGCTATTTAAAATAAATCAGTAACTAATTTATTCTCATCAATGAATTGATTTACTAAGGGAATTTTCCTAAGATACTTATTTTCATAAATGTTCTGACATTAGATAGTAGCCATAAAAAATAGTAATAAAAAGATAACTGTCTTGAAAAGCAAATCAAACCAAAGGGGTTTTATGTAGCAAAGATTCATGTATTAAATATTACAAGTACCCTACGTGAAAGTGTTTTTAATGTTGAGACTACGTATGAATAGTCTTGTCATACATGATAGTTTAAACAGCCAACTTTAAGAACACAGAGACTAATAGCATTGTTACAAGTGTTTCAGTTACTTACGCATATTTTACTTAATTAAGTTTACTATACTTATACTGTATAAAGTAATACGTCCCTGTTATAAAGTTGTGATTGGAAATCTCCGAGATCATAAAAGATTCTAAAAATATAAGCGTCATAAAAGATAAATCACTGTGGCTGCAATTTCCAAGTTACATCTCGTTGTCACTTCTCCAGCGTGTTAAATTGGCTGGAGAGGTTTTCCACGTAGAATGATATAAAACACAATACATTTATAAGAAATGTTGAATCACGCTCATCAATTTTTTTCATAACTATCTATTGAGCTTGCTAAATGACACAGTTATATTGATTGTGTGCATGTTATTGAATGTTTTCCTTTTATATCAAGTACAACCATTTAAACATATATTTAATAAAAAATATTTAGTAATGAGATAAAACAGATATTATTTTTAAGTTTATTATTGTTTATTATTCTAAATTTATTAATGTTTATCTGGAATATATTTATCATCATTTCGCTACAATATGGCATGATGCAATTCTTCTTTTTTATTAGTCTAGAATCAGGGTACGCCAAACTCAACAAACTTTTAAAATGTATCTATCTAACTAACTTATCCACGTATAAATTTAAAATACTGGTATATATAAGCTATAAAGATTAGTGGTAACACATAATAAACTCATTGTTCTATATTTTAGTGTTGAATTTTAATGTGATATTAGTGGAATGTAACAATGGAATTAGGGAGGCATTGGAGAAGCCAATCCCCCGTCAATGCTTGCAGCATGCAATAATCTGTTTATAGTTTACATTCTGGCAAATTGATAATGTTTCAATCATTGATCTGAATGTGAGCTTAAATATTGTTTAATTTTTTTATAGATTATATTCCTATACATTTTATAGTTGTAATGTAAACTTTAATTGATTATTTATACGGATTATTAAAATAAAGGAAATTTAGCAGAAGATATGTGTCTCTTAAGAAAATCTGTGATCTGAATTTGCATTCATCATCTTTGTTAATCCTCTTATTTTTTCCTCTTAGAAAAACGGAGATCTAAAATATTAAATGATGAAATATTTAATCAATACAGGTAGTATATACAACACAACAATCTTTAGGAATCAAATTTAGTCCAACTTTATCAACTTTCCGTAAACAAAGCAATAATAAATATAACATAATTTCTAAACAACAGAACACAGCCATTAATAACCTTTTAATTGGTCAATAGATCCACACTAAAAACTGAATTTCTATAAGTTTACAATAATAGTAACCTCAATTTTTAACAGATCTTATTTACAAGGCCTGCAGGCAATGTTAACTGGCGAGCGCTTTTCTTTCCTTTTTCCTAAATCTTGTATATATTTATTCCTCCTTTTTTACTCCTTGTTAATGATTTGCTCATGTCGTAGCAAACTTGGCCACCTGTGATTATCCTACAGAGAGCTTCCTCTTTTGAGTGTTTCAAATCGATAATATGCTTGTCAATTTAAATTTGAAGAAGTTGTTTAGCCTTTCTGAATCCACTATGTTATATCGAAAAATGCATTTTCCATAAAAGGAACAGTAGTGGAAATAGTGCAAAGAATGTGTATTACATGAAATTGTACATGGTGAATACTCGAAGTACATTTGTCTAAGACCAAACAGACTCATCAACCTATGACATTTTATAAACTTAAATGTAGGTTGTTAACCATCTAAGCAACTCCATGAAAATAAAATGCAGTGGACTTCTGATCTTGTTTCTTTATGTCTGCTAAATAGTGAAACAACATTTTCAATAGTTAAAACTGTTTAGTAATGAAATACAACTGTTTTGTTTAAACAATAAAAGCTTGTACAATCTAATAATTATTATATATTTTATATTGTTAATTGACAGCACATAACTACTGACCTATGTGGGGCCATAAACAATATTAAACAATGTTTTATATATCACTTAAGCTCCGTATACATTTAGGGTAGTTAATACATGCTCGTTTAATGCACAAGACCAATTGGTGTTACGCCACTTTATTTACCTTAAATTTTACATTTCCCATAAGCATGCCATTACCTTAAATATATATATATATAATTAAAATATTATTTAAAACCTGCATTGGCTAATACTTATATCGTTTCATTGTTATTTAACGGTACAAATTATTCATTAAAAAAATTAGAGTGTAAAACATTTGAACTTGGATGTAAAATAGCCAAAAAATTTGTGTGTCATATTTGTTAACCCTGATATTAAGTGTAAAGAGCTTTGAGGAACATTCAAAATGTACAAATATTATAGTGATCGATTTCGGTTAACCACGCTCACCTTCCTCAGAACAAAGGGAATATATTTGTGCATTTTGTGATTATATTGTAATAAATTTGTGTTGTGTGACGTTTACTGTACTGTATATGTAACAACACGTATTATGCTAATTAAAAAATTACTCAAAATGTTTAATCTATCTGAACGTTTAGTGTGAGGAATCTTTAATTTCTTTAACCAGAAAATAAACACATAAACCCTAACCAATGAGAAATGTTGTTGCATTTTTAGGGGTTTTAAAATAAAATTCATCCATTATCAATATAGTGAACGTCGTAAAATCGTTCTCTTAGCTCTTGACTGGACCGTGTGAATGCAGGTTTAATCACAGGAAGTGTCTTGTTTGCTGCATTCAGTCCGGGATACTTAAAAGAATCTCTTTATTGTTTTAAAAATAAGATTTTACGTGCACAGCCATACTCCTAATATTCAATAATAGTTTCTTGTCTTTAATAGTACTATCTTTAAATATAATTAGAGTTAATTTAAATTAATTAATAGTGATTATGTGAAATCCAATTTGACTGCCAACATTATGAATACATTTGAATCGTTAATTATATGACAATCAATGTAGATTTACTAGGTTTAACGACCGTAACAGCTAACCATACACTAATTATTTGACAGTTCTTTGGTCATACGGAAATGTCTGCCTTAACATATTACCTTGATAGTAGTTTGTAGACAGGGTACATATATTTATTACCTATAATATAAACAACCGGGAATATGTTCATGTGAAGGTTGGGCCCTAAATACTTTGTCAAAGTAGCCAAAATGGCCAAATTTTGGCCCTAGATTGTTTAGAATAGTCCAAATTGTTTTTATTTTCACATTTCATTCAGAGACGTTCCAAATTAAGTTTAATCGTGACCGAGCTTGTATTAACTGATCAGGCTATTCTCTATTTTATTATTTTTAATGCCTCACAATTCGTAATACTTATCATGCTGTTCTCTATTTTTTTTTTTTTTTTTTTTTTTAATGCCTCACAATTTGTAATACTTATCAGGCTATTCTCTATTTTGTTATTTTTAATGCCTCACAATTTGTAATACTTATCAGGCTATTCTCCATTTTGTTATTTTTAATGCCTCACAATTTGTAATACTTATCATGCTATTCTCTATTTTGTTATTTTTAATGCCTCACAATTTGTAATACTTATCATGCTATTCTCTATTTTGTTATTTTTAATGCCTCACAATTTGTAATACTTAGCATGCTATTCTCTATTTTGTTATTTTTAATGCCTCACAATTTGTAATACTTATCAGGCTATTCTCCATTTTGTTATTTCTAATGCCTCCAAATTTGTAATACTTATCATGCTATTCTCCATTTTGTTATTTTTAATGCCTCACAATTTGTAATACTTATCATGCTATTCTCTATTTTGTTATTTTTAATGCCTCACAATTTGTAATACATATCAGGCTATTCTCCATTTTCTTATTTTTAATGCCTCACAATTTGTAATACTTATCATACTATTCTCTATTTTGTTATTTTTAATGCCTCACAATTTGTAATACTTAGCATGCTATTCTCTATTTTGTTATTTTTAATGCCTCACAATTTGTAATACTTAACAGGCTATTCTCCATTTTGTTATTTCTAATGCCTCACAATTTGTAATACTTATCAGGCTATTCCCTCTTTCGTTATTTTTAATGCCTCCAAATTTGTAATACTTATCATGCTCTTCTCCATTTTGTTATTTTTAATGCCTCACAATTTGTAATACTTATCAGGCTATTCTCTCTTTCGTTATTTTTAATGCCTCACAAATTTGTAATACTTATCATGCTATTCTCTATTTTGTTATTTTTTATGCCTCACAATTTGTAATACTTATCAGGCTATTCTCTATTTTGTTATTTTTAATGCCTCACAATTTGTAATACTTATCATGCTATTCTCCATTTTGTTATTTTTAATGCCTCACAATTTAAATACTTATCATGCTATTCTCTATTTTGTTATTTTTAATGCCTCACAATTTGTAATACTTATCATGCTATTCTCTATTTTGTTATTTTTAATGCCTCACAATTTGTAATACTTATCAGGCTATTCTCCATTTTGTTATTTTTAATGCCTCACAATTTGTAATACTTATCAGGCTATTCTCTATTTTGTTATTTTTAATGCCTCACAATTTGTAATACTTATCAGGCTATTCTCTATTTTGTTATTTTTAATGCCTCACAATTTGTAATACTTATCAGGCTATTCTCTATTTTGTTATTTTTAATGCCTCACAATTTGTAATACTTATCAGGCTATTCTCTATTTTGTTATTTTTAATGTCTCACAATTTGTAATACTTATCAGGCTATTCTCTATTTTGTTATTTTTAATGCCTCACAATTTGTAATACTTATCAGGCTATTCTCTATTTTGTTATTTTTAATGCCTCACAATTTGTAATACTTATCAGGCTATTCTCTATTTTGTTATTTTTAATGCCTCACAATTTGTAATACTTATCAGGCTATTCTTTCTTTTGTTATTTTTAATGCCTCACAATTTGTAATACTTATCAGGCTATTCTCTATTTTATTATTTTTAATGCCTCACAATTTGTAATACTTATCATGCTATGCTCTATTTTGTTATTTTTTATGCCTCACAATTTGTAATACTTATCAGGCTATTCTCTATTTTGTTATTTTTAATGCCTCACAATTTGTAATACTTATCAGGCTATTCTCTATTTTGTTATTTTTAATGCCTCACAATTTGTAATACTTATCAGGCTATTCTCTATTTTGTTATTTTTAATGCCTCACAATTTGTAATACTTATCAGGCTATTCTCTCTTTTGTTATTTTTAATGCCTCACAATTTGTAATACTTATCAGGCTATTCTCTATTTTGTTATTTTTAATGCCTCACAATTTGTAATACTTATCAGGCTATTCTCCATTTTGTTATTTCTAATGCCTCACAATTTGTAATACTTATCAGGCTATTCTCTCTTTCGTTATTTTTAATGCCTCCAAATTTGTAATACTTATCATGCTATTCTCCATTTTGTTATTTTTAATGCAATCACAATTTGTAATACTTATCAGGCTATTCTCTCTTTCGTTATTTTTAATGCCTCACAAATTTGTAATACTTATCATGCTATTCTCTATTTTGTTATTTTTAATGCCTCACAATTTGTAATACTTAGCATGCTATTCTCTATTTTGTTATTTTTAATGCCTCACAATTTGTAATACTTATCAGGCTATTCTCTATATTGTTATTTTTAATGCCTCACAATTTGTAATACTTATCAGGCTATTCTCTATTTTGTTATTTTTAATGCCTCACAATTTGTAATACTTATCAGGCTATTCTCCATTTTGTTATTTTTAATGCCTCACAATTTGTAATACTTATCAGGCTATTCTCTATTTTGTTATTTTTAATGCCTCACAATTTGTAATACTTATCAGGCTATTCTCTATTTTGTTATTTTTAATGCCTCACAATTTTTAATACTTATCAGGCTATTCTCTATTTTGTTATTTTTAATGCCTCACAATTTTAATACTTAGCATGCTATTCTCTATTTTGTTATTTTTAATGCCTCACAATTTGTAATACTTATCAGGCTATTCTCCATTTTGTTATTTCTAATGCCTCACAATTTGTAATACTTATCAGGCTATTCCCTCTTTCGTTATTTTTAATGCCTCCAAATTTGTAATACTTATCATGCTCTTCTCCATTTTGTTATTTTTAATGCCTCACAATTTGTAATACTTATCAGGCTATTCTCTCTTTCGTTATTTTTAATGCCTCACAAATTTGTAATACTTATAATGCTATTCTCTATTTTGTTATTTTTTATGCCTCACAATTTGTAATACTTATCAGGCTATTCTCTATTTTGTTATTTTTAATGCCTCACAATTTGTAATACTTATCATGCTATTCTCCATTTTGTTATTTTTAATGCCTCACAATTTGTAATACTTATCATGCTATTCTCTATTTTGTTATTTTTAATGCCTCACAATTTGTAATACTTATCAGGCTATTCTCCATTTTGTTATTTTTAATGCCTCACAATTTGTAATACTTATCATGCTATTCTCTATTTTGTTATTTTTAATGCCTCACAATTTGTAATACTTATCATGCTATTCTCTATTTTGTTATTTTTAATGCCTCACAATTTGTAATACTTATCAGGCTATTCTCCATTTTGTTATTTTTAATGCCTCACAATTTGTAATACTTATCAGGCTATTCTCTATTTTGTTATTTTTAATGCCTCACAATTTGTAATACTTATCAGGCTATTCTCTATTTTGTTATTTTTAATGCCTCACAATTTGTAATACTTATCAGGCTATTCTCCATTTTGTTATTTCTAATGCCTCACAATTTGTAATACTTATCAGGCTATTCTCTCTTTCGTTATTTTTAATGCCTCCAAATTTGTAATACTTATCATGCTATTCTCCATTTTGTTATTTTTAATGCCTCACAATTTGTAATACTTATCAGGCTATTCTCTCTTTCGTTATTTTTAATGCCTCACAAATTTGTAATACTTATCATGCTATTCTCCATTTTGTTATTTCTAATGCCTCACAATTTGTAATACTTATCATGCTATTCTCTATTTTGTTATTTTTAATGCCTCACAATTTGTAATACATATCAGGCTATTCTCCATTTTGTTATTTTTAATGCCTTACAATTTGTAATACTTATCATGCTATTCTCTATTTTGTTATTTTTAATGCCTCACAATTTGTAATACTTAGCATGCTATTCTCTATTTTGTTATTTTTAATGCCTCACAATTTGTAATACTTATCAGGCTATTCTCCATTTTGTTATTTCTAATGCCTCACAATTTGTAATACTTATCAGGCTATTCTCTCTTTCGTTATTTTTAATGCCTCCAAATTTGTAATACTTATCATGCTCTTCTCCATTTTGTTATTTTTAATGCCTCACAATTTGTAATACTTATCAGGCTATTCTCTCTTTCGTTATTTTTAATGCCTCAAAAATTTGTAATACTTATCATGCTATTCAGTATTTTGTTATTTTTTATGCCTCACAATTTGTAATACTTATCAGGCTATTCTCTATTTTGTTATTTTTAATGCCTCACAATTTGTAATACTTATCAGGCTATTCTCCATTTTGTTATTTTTAATGCCTCACAATTTGTAATACTTATGATGCTATTCTCTATTTTGTTATTTTTAATGCCTCACAATTTGTAATACTTATCATGCTATTCTCTATTTTGTTATTTTTAATGCCTCACAATTTGTAATACTTATCAGGCTATTCTCCATTTTGTTATTTTTAATGCCTCACAATTTGTAATACTTATCAGGCTATTCTCTATTTTGTTATTTTTAATGCCTCACAATTTGTAATACTTATCAGGCTATTCTCTATTTTGTTATTTTTAATGCCTCACAATTTGTAATACTTATCAGGCTATTCTCTATTTTGTTATTTTTAATGCCTCACAATTTGTAATACTTATCAGGCTATTCTCTATTTTGTTATTTTTAATGTCTCACAATTTGTAATACTTATCAGGCTATTCTCTATTTTGTTATTTTTAATGCCTCACAAATTGTAATACTTATCAGGCTATTCTCTATTTTGTTATTTTTAATGCCTTACAATTTGTAATACTTATTAGGCTATTCTTTCTTTTGTTATTTTTAATGCCTCACAATTTGTAATACTTATCAGGCTATTCTCTATTTTGTTATTTTTAATGCCTCACAATTTGTAATACTTATCAGGCTATTCTCTATTTTGTTATTTTTAATGCCTCACAATTTGTAATACTTATCAGGCTATTCTCTATTTTGTTATTTTTAATGCCTCACAATTTGTAATACTTATCATGCTATCCTCTATTTTGTTATTTTTAATGCCTCACAATTTGTAACACTTATCATGCAAATCCTCTATTTTGTTATTTTTAATGCCTCACAATTTGTAATACTTATCAGGCTATTCTTTCTTTTGTTATTTTTAATGCCTCACAATTTGTAATACTTATCATGCTATCCTCTATTTTGTTATTTTTAATGCCTCACAATTTGTAATACTTATCAGGCTATTCTCTCTTTCGTTATTTTTAATGCCTCCAAATTTGTAATACTTATCATGCTATTCTCTATTTTGTTATTTTTAATGCCTCACAATTTGTAATACTTATCATGCTATTCTCTATTTTGTTATTTTTAATGCCTCACAATTTGTAATACTTATCATGCTATTCTCTATTTTGTTATTTTTAATGCCTCACAATTTGTAATACTTATCAGGCTATTCTCCATTTTGTTATTTTTAATGCCTCACAATTTGTAATACTTATCAGGCTATTCTCTATTTTGTTATTTTTAATGCCTCACAATTTGTAATACTTATCAGGCTATTCTCTATTTTGTTATTTTTAATGCCTCACAATTTGTAATACTTATCAGGCTATTCTCCATTTTGTTATTTCTAATGCCTCACAATTTGTAATACTTATCAGGCTATTCTCTCTTTCGTTATTTTTAATGCCTCCAAATTTGTAATACTTATCATGCTATTCTCCATTTTGTTATTTTTAATGCCTCACAATTTGTAATACTTATCAGGCTATTCTCTCTTTCGTTATTTTTAATGCCTCACAAATTTAAAATACTTATCATGCTATTCTCCATTTTGTTATTTCTAATGCCTCACCATTTGTAATACTTATCAGGCTATTCTCTCTTTCGTTATTTTTAATGCCTCCAAATTTGTAATACTTATCATGCTATTCTCCATTTTGTTATTTTTGATGCCTCACAATTTGTAATACTTATCATGCTATTCTCTATTTTGTTATTTTTAATGCCTCACAATTTGTAATACATATCAGGCTATTCTCCATTTTGTTATTTTTAATGCCTCACAATTTGTAATACTTATCATGCTATTCTCTATTTTGTTATTTTTAATGCCTCACAATTTGTAATACTTATCAGGCTATTCTCCATTTTGTTATTTCTAATGCCTCACAATTTGTAATACTTATCAGGCTATTCTCTCTTTCGTTATTTTTAATGCCTCCAAATTTGTAATACTTATCATGCTCTTCTCCATTTTGTTATTTTTAATGCCTCACAATTTGTAATACTTATCAGGCTATTCTCTCTTTCGTTATTTTTAATGCCTCAAAAATTTGTAATACTTATCATGCTATTCAGTATTTTGTTATTTTTTATGCCTCACAATTTGTAATACTTATCAGGCTATTCTCTATTTTGTTATTTTTAATGCCTCACAATTTGTAATACTTATCAGGCTATTCTCCATTTTGTTATTTTTAATGCCTCACAATTTGTAATACTTATGATGCTATTCTCTATTTTGTTATTTTTAATGCCTCACAATTTGTAATACTTATCATGCTATTCTCTATTTTGTTATTTTTAATGCCTCACAATTTGTAATACTTATCAGGCTATTCTCCATTTTGTTATTTTTAATGCCTCACAATTTGTAATACTTATCAGGCTATTCTCTATTTTGTTATTTTTAATGCCTCACAATTTGTAATACTTATCAGGCTATTCTCTATTTTGTTATTTTTAATGCCTCACAATTTGTAATACTTATCAGGCTATTCTCTATTTTGTTATTTTTAATGCCTCACAATTTGTAATACTTATCAGGCTATTCTCTATTTTGTTATTTTTAATGTCTCACAATTTGTAATACTTATCAGGCTATTCTCTATTTTGTTATTTTTAATGCCTCACAAATTGTAATACTTATCAGGCTATTCTCTATTTTGTTATTTTTAATGCCTTACAATTTGTAATACTTATTAGGCTATTCTTTCTTTTGTTATTTTTAATGCCTCACAATTTGTAATACTTATCAGGCTATTCTCTATTTTGTTATTTTTAATGCCTCACAATTTGTAATACTTATCAGGCTATTCTCTATTTTGTTATTTTTAATGCCTCACAATTTGTAATACTTATCAGGCTATTCTCTATTTTGTTATTTTTAATGCCTCACAATTTGTAATACTTATCATGCTATCCTCTATTTTGTTATTTTTAATGCCTCACAATTTGTAACACTTATCATGCAAATCCTCTATTTTGTTATTTTTAATGCCTCACAATTTGTAATACTTATCAGGCTATTCTTTCTTTTGTTATTTTTAATGCCTCACAATTTGTAATACTTATCATGCTATCCTCTATTTTGTTATTTTTAATGCCTCACAATTTGTAATACTTATCAGGCTATTCTCTATTTTGTTATTTTTAATGCCTCACAATTTGTAATACTTATCAGGCTATTCTCTATTTTGTTATTTTTAATGCCTCACAATTTGTAATACTTATCAGGCTATTCTCTATTTTGTTATTTTTAATGCCTCACAATTTGTAATACTTATCATGCTATCCTCTATTTTGTTATTTTTAATGCCTCACAATTTGTAACACTTATCATGCAAATCCTCTATTTTGTTATTTTTAATGCCTCACAATTTGTAATACTTATCAGGCTATTCTTTCTTTTGTTATTTTTAATGCCTCACAATTTGTAATACTTATCATGCTATCCTCTATTTTGTTATTTTTAATGCCTCACAATTTGTAATACTTATCAGGCTATTCTCTCTTTCGTTATTTTTAATGCCTCCAAATTTGTAATACTTATCATGCTATTCTCCATTTTGTTATTTTTAATGCCTCCAAATTTGTAATACTTATCATGCTATTCTCCATTTTGTTTTTTTTAATGCCTCACAATTTGTAATACTTATCAGGCTATTCTTTCTTTTGTTATTTTTAATGCCTCACAATTTGTAATACTTATCAGGCTATCCTCTATTTTGTTATTTTTAATGCCTCACAATTTGTAATACTTATCAGGCTATTCTCTCTTTCGTTATTTTTAATGCCTCTAAATTTGTAATACTTATCATGCTATCCTCTATTTTGTTATTTTTAATGCCTCACAATTTGTAATACTTATCAGGCTATTCTTTCTTTTGTTATTTTTAATGCCTCACAATTTGTAATACTTATCAGGCTATCCTCTATTTTGTTATTTTTAATGCCTCACAATTTGTAATACTTATCAGGCTATTCTCTCTTTCGTTATTTTTAATGCCTCCAAATTTGTAATACTTATCATGCTATTCTCCATTTTGTTATTTTTAATGCCTCCAAATTTGTAATACTTATCATGCTATTCTCAATTTTGTTATTTTTAATGCCTCACAATTTGTAATACTTATCAGGCTATTCTTTCTTTTGTTATTTTTAATGCCTCACAATTTGTAATACTTATCAGGCTATTCTCTATTTTGTTATTTTTAATGCCTCACAATTTGTAATACTTATCAGGCTATTCTCTATTTTGTTATTTTTAATGCCTCACAATTTGTAATACTTATCAGGCTATTCTCTATCTTGTTATTTTTAATGCCTCACAATTTGTAATACTTATCAGGCTATTCTTTCTTTTGTTATTTTTAATGCCTCACAATTTGTAATACTTATCATGCTATCCTCTATTTTGTTATTTTTAATGCCTCACAATTTGTAATACTTATCAGGCTATTCTTTCTTTTGTTATTTTTAATGCCTCACAATTTGTAATACTTATAATGCTATCCTCTATTTTGTTATTTTTAATGCCTCACAATTTGTAATACTTATCAGGCTATTCTCTCTTTCGTTATTTTTAATGCCTCCAAATTTGTAATACTTATCATGCTATCCTCTATTTTGTTATTTTTAATGCCTCACAATTTGTAATACTTATCAGGCTATTCTTTCTTTTGTTATTTTTAATGCCTCACAATTTGTAATACTTATCATGCTATCCTCTATTTTGTTATTTTTAATGCCTCACAATTTGTAATTCTTATCAGGCTATTCTTTCTTTTGTTATTTTTAATGCCTCACAATTTGTAATACTTATCATGCTATCCTCTATTTTGTTATTTTTAATGCCTCACAATTTGTAATACTTATCAGGCTATTCTTTCTTTTGTTATTTTTAATGCCTCACAATTTGTAATACTTATCATGCTAACCTCTATTTTGTTATTTTTAATGCCTCACAATTTGTAATACTTATCAGGCTATTCTCTCTTTCCTTATTTTTAATGCCTCCAAATTTGTAATACTTTTCATGCTATTCTCCATTTTGTTATTTTTAATGCCTCCAAATTTGTAATACTTATCATGCTATTCTCCATTTTGTTATTTTTAATGCCTCCAAATTTGTAATACTAATCATGCTATTCTCCATTTTGTTATTTTTAATGCCTCACAATTTGTAATACTTATCATGCTATTCTCCATTTTGTTATTTTTAATGCCTCACAATTTGTAATACTTATCATGCTATTCTCCATTTTGTTATTTTTAATGCCTCACAATTTGTAATACTTATCATGCTATTCTCCATTTTGTTATTTTTAATGCCTCACAATTTGTAATACTTATAATGCTAACCTCTATTTTGTTATTTTTAATGCCTCACAATTTGTAATACTTATCAGGCTATTCTCTCTTTCGTTATTTTTAATGCCTCCAAATTTGTAATACTTATCATGCTATTCTCCATTTTGTTATTTTTAATGCCTCCAAATTTGTAATACTTATTATGCTATTCTCCATTTTGTTATTTTTAATGCCTCCAAATTTGTAATACTTATCATGCTATTCTCCATTTTGTTATTTTTAATGCCTCACAATTTGTAATACTTATCATGCTATTCTCCATTTTGTTATTTTTAATGCCTCACAATTTGTAATACTTATCATGCTCTTCTCCATTTTGTTATTTTTAATGCCTCCAAATTTGTAATACTTAATATGCTATTCTCCATTTTGTTATTTTTAATGCCTCACAATTTGTAATACTTATCATGCTATCCTCTATTTTGTTATTTTTAATGCCTCACAATTTGTATTACTTATCTCCTTGTCTTTATAAATATAGTTTAATAATTTTTTTAGAACAACTTTTATTTGATTTTACTTGAAAAATTAGAACACTTTTACCAATGAAAATTAATTGTTTTCTTCTTCTTTGCATGGACATTTTCAAAGATAAGTAAACATATTTGATATGATAAGGGCTTCTTGAAACTATTTATTGAGCTTGAAAAGAAAATTTAAGCTTTTTAAAAAAATTACATGATTTGTTGGAATTTTGTTTGTTTTCCACAGTATTGATTTTGATTTATCTTTTTATCCTCTTTCTAATAAATGTATATGCTATTTTTATCCAATAAATTAACCTTATTTCCAGTTCTTATATAGATGTTAGGTTAGGTTAAGTTAGTTAGAGTAGTTTATCATGTTATTCCCTAGGACGGATATTAAACACAAAATAGCACATTTATATTTGGTAGGGTTCTGCTTTGAATAAATTTTAAGTCATTATCTATTTTACTATTTTACTTAATAATCAAACGTCATCAAGGGACAACGGTCCAAACCCCTCTCGCAAATGTTAAGTGGACCTCCAGGGTCCTGAACCTGTGACATATGTATGTAAAGCTGAAATTCTAACCACTAGACTAGTAAGAGGCTTACAATTAAAATATATATATATATCCTTAATATACATATCTTAAAACACCACTATCATATATATGACAAAATAAAATGTTTACTTAAAGTGTTGCTGAATGTTGACGTTATTTAGAGGAGAAATATATTTTTGTGAAAATCACGTACGGATAGTATATTGTTAAATGTAAAGAAACATATTATATGCTTCACGTTTATTTTCACTCAGGGACGATACCCAAAGCTCGTAACATCAATTTCAATATGACATTTATATATAGTTCTGTCAATAAAGAATATTTCATTGAATTCATGTTCAATGTATGTGTGAAGAGGAATTGATGGCTGTAGTGTCATTAAGCGGATTCTATATTATGGTTTCTTGTTCACACAGGTCCAAACGCTCCATTGTGACTTCATTGCTCCACTCCATTATTTAACACAGAATTCAACACTATAAATACCATACAAAACAAAAGTTCAACGCATTCTGTGCTGGGCGAATATTTTATAAATCAGCTTCATCTTTAAGGGGATATAACACACACGGACTTGCTCAAGAAGTTATCCCGTGTAATAGGGGGTTGTTGAGGTGTACTTGCTAGTAAACATCCGATCGGTCCGATATTTGGGACTTGCAATGAGCATGTCCACTTGTGTAATTGCTCTGTTACTCAGAAGTAACACCCACTCGCCACGCATTCACGTACAGTGGAACTGATCCACCATACACGTACGAACACTGGTATTGATGGATGTCATTGGAAGTATATTTAATAAAATATTACTATCCCAGTATATATATACTGGGATACAATTCAATCCCACAACAATGGTATACTAGTTTGGTCCGCCTTTTTTTATTTATAAGGCAGTAAAATGTGAGTAAAGGAGAGGGGGTGCGTCTTCAAAACAGTAACCTTGCTTGTCGGTGACAATGGGGGATGAGGAAAACAATCAGTCTACCTGAGTTTTAGATAATTTCTCTCCAGTCCACATTCCACGGACCAAATGGCACTTTTTATCACATTTGAAAAACTAACTGAGTTATTTTAACCGTTAGCCAAAATTTAAACTAGTTAAAGTTAGAAGTTAAACATTACCAAAACTAACGAATAAGTTAAAAAGTTAATAGAAAAAGTAACGATTAAATTTAATCGTTAATTATTATTAATCGCTAATCCCAAGTATGGTATTATGGCACATATGGGCCGTCGGCAGTATGTAAAGACTGACAACATTGTCCACAAGGGTATATATATATATATATATATATATATATATATATATATATATACTGGGATATATATATATTGGGATTTAAACGCCTATATAAATAAATAGTATAAATGTAAATAGGATAAATTTAGTCTATATGATATATGTATTATATTAAAAATTCCAGTACACAAAAAGACTTTGATTTTAATACTACTCGCTGGCGCTTTGTATTGGCAGAAAAAATCACCTTTCCTCACCACCACATGGTGGGACAATAAATCAGCTGGGCCAAGAAACATCAGTTTATTGAATATTTCGCTGTATTCAATAAACTGATTATTATTGTTGCTGATTTCTGAAGGAAACGCCCACTTGACAGCGCTGCCAAGTAGTAATTTTAGATCGATGCACACAGCCAACTACACCATTACCTGCTAAAGTTAGGAGCAGGAAGTTCACCTTCAATGTTTTTAGTTAACTTACAGAACCTCACTAGTGTTTTTCTCTTCAATTTTAGATCGATGCACACAGCCAACTACACCATTACCTGCTAAAGTTAGGAGCAGGAAGTTCACCTTCAATGTTTTTAGTTAACTTACAGAACCTCACTAGTGTTTTTCTGAAGGAAACGCCCACTTGACAGCGCTGCCAAGTAGTAATTTTAGATCGATGCACACAGCCAACTACACCATTACCTGTTAAAGTTAGGAGCAGGAAGTTGACCTTCAATGTTTTTAGTTAACTTACAGAACCTCACTAGTGTTTTTCTGAAGGAAACGCCCACTTGACAGCGCTGCCATGTAGTAATTTTAGATCGATGCACACAGCCAACTACACCATTACCTGCTGAAGTTAGGAGCAGGAAGTTCACCTTCAATGTTTTTAGTTAGCTTACAGAACCTCACTAGTGTTTTTCTGAAGGAAACGCCCACTTGACAGCGCTGCCAAGTAGTAATTTTAGATCGATGCACACAGCCAACTACACCATTACCTGCTAAAGTTAAGAGCAGGAAGTTCACCTTCAATGTTTTTAATTAACTTACAGAACCTCACTAGTGTTTTTCTCTTCAATTTTAGTTTTCATTCTACTGTTTTATAGTACCTCTGTGATTATTGATTACTATTGAACATGTTTAAATCTAAATAAATACCAGCTTTTAAAAATGAACTTCTAACTACAAAATATTAGCTGATTTTCTACTCATAAACTATCATATTCCCAAATGTAGCGTTGTACAGGGTTTAATAATTAGAGTTGTTCATTATTATCATTGAAATAGTTTAATCATTTAGTGAACAAGACATCCTCTAGAGGCTTTCATGAATAAATTACATGCAGGGACATTAACGAGTTGGCCGACTAAATCAGTTCTTCTAATTGATGAAAAATAAATGTAGAGATACTAAATAGCATGATTGAGTATATTTTGCTCATTATACGGGTGAAGAAATAAAGTATACGAAGGCAGACTTTGTTTCCGATGATGGTATTTGTAATTACTTTGACTACGAGTGCAGTGTGTTTCTCTATATAAGTATAGTAAATATTAATATAGCGTCAGAAGTTACAGCAAGCAATCTTCTGTATACATTGAAATTTAATCAGCCCAAAAATCCTTGCTTTAAATGTGTCTAAGCCTGTGTTTGCAAATATTTGTTTTTCCTAATAATTATTCCTCTAAGTAATATTAAAATTACATAGTAATAACATTTTCGATCATAAATCAAAGCAGTGTAAAAAACCCCATATAGATAATATTTTTTGACGAAAGTTTTGTTGATAATTTATGAGGCTACCATGCGGTGTTTTGAGAGGAAGTAAATTGCCAACCATTACGGTCATATTTCCTTAACAACTTATATTTTTCAGGCGTAAATAAAAGCCAATGACATTTTAAAATCGTTTGTCAACCTTAAAATATCACCAGTGATTCTGACATGAATGACCAACCATCCATCCATTCCACTGTATCCCTTTTTCATTGTTAATGAGCATAATTTTGTGTTATGAGGAGCATAATAAGATAAGTGTTATGGGGTTGTGGTAATTTTTATCTTCACGTTAGTAATCAGCTGTGATCATAGAGAAAGTAAAAGTTCATAGAAGTTTTCAAAATAAAAACAAGCCTAATTTAGAACTGTGTTCAGCTATATATGGCATTAAGAAAGGAGGGAGTGATTGAACACGTGGGTGAGTCTGAAAAATATATGTGCTCAGTGAAAATTGTGAGGTTAGAACAGGAAAAGGTGGGAAGATGGAACATAAAAATGTTATGATGAAACCTAGTGTTCATTCTCTTTGCTGTTCATTTGGAAGATAGACATAGTCATTACTTTAGAAATATGAGAAACTGGGGAGAAAATATGACCTTAAACGTGTTGTTGGAATATATGGAGTATAAGGTGAAAAAGGGGAGTGTGGTCAGGTGAGATTGATAGTATTTGGAAGAGGTCAATAAACCGTGGAGAGATGACTAAGTAAAATATAAGTATTGTGAAAAAATATGTTATAGTGTGGACACTTATCAATATATGAATGAGTAAGTGAATATATTGCTAAAAATGGTTCATTGTAACAGTTTTGCAAACTTCACATTTCAGTAGGATATAAAATAGTAATTTTTTTAGAGACTTATCGAAATATACTACTGACATGTGGCTAAACTATCTGAGCGTGAGTTTATTCATACGGTCAAAAATAATATGTCGTTTCCAAATGCTTATAAACACTATTTAAAAAGCTAAATAATAAACCAAAATGTGTTTGGAGTGCTCTGTAACAAAAACAAGTCAGACACAGTACGAGCTAACACAGTTGATAAATTAAATTGGGCGCTTCCATTACCCCTATCTCCGAAAAGGTTTACACCTCTAATGCGGGATTTTCCCATGGATAACTTTGTCAGTTGCATCTTGTACACCCGACCCATAATCCAAATAAAAAAGGCGTTCTCAAGATAAACTCAAACGAACAACATCTTAAGGTGGCTGTCACCTAATTCATCACTAGGAAGTCCCAGCTCGATAGTAGACACTATTTTACCGTCCGTAGGCTAAAATACTCTAATCTATTCAACTATATGGTCCATGTTTTATTATAATGAGTTATAGTTAAGACATTATGATTAATAAAGATCCAGTCTAGTGAACGCTAAGTTGAAACTATGCTCCATAGTTTTAAAGCGTGACTTTCGTCAGGAATGTCATTGCTTGAAACGTGGTTTGTAAACAAATGTCCTTGAAATTTCATACATGCCGATATAATGCATCTACGAGAACTAAACTTAGGCGTATCTTTATTTTGCAAGAACAAAATATATAAATACTTTACTAACCTAAAAACTTCCTTAGTAACATAAAACAATTTCCCATTCGATTCAAAAGAAGTGAACTTTGAAAAGCTTGAATTTATCACAGAATTGTCATACAGAAATTTAGAAAATTCTTCACAGTCAACGGCTTTATCTACTTTCCGCACAACAAAGCCGCAAATATAATACAAGACATTTTTTTTTTTTTTAATCTGTTAGTTGTAAAGAGTTATTGCTAATAATGTCTCCAAAAAATTGCAAATCATCATCTTCATCGCTGTCGTTATTAATATTTACTTGGTACGGTAAAACTTAAAACTGAATTCTGTTGGTTTTCGTCAAATTGAAGACAATTTCCCTCTCTGGATGACTGAACCCAGACTAAATGGACTTTGGCAATTATATTTTTAAATATAGGAATGAGTATACAATAAATAATTGTATTACATTGAGTATTCATTCAACGGAGTGGACAACCCGGTTTCAAATAGTTTCTTCAACTCAACGGCACCCCGGTGCCGGTATTGACATATAGCCTCATCACTATTTCTCAAAACTATACGTCCAATTGACTTCAAATTTTGTACATTTGTTGATCTTTGCCCACTAAGAATTTTTTCCTCTTCGACCTAGGACTGCGTCCCACTGGCTTCCAAAATTCCCATGGTATTTTTAAGGAGCTACAATTGATTGATTCATTTGATTAACAGCCGTTGAATAAAAACAAATTGAGTAAAATTGTGGTAGGATAAACTTTTAAAATTGAAAATAATTGAGTACAGTAGTAAATTATACATATCAGCAGTTTTAAATTAGATGTTAGATCAAATAATTTGAATAATAGTGAAAAAATACAATTTCAACTTAAGCTTGCTGCACATTTCTATTAGGTGTAATAAAACTCAATATTATGACTGGTGAAGTGGGCGGGTACAGCTAGTTATTATGACTGGTGAAGTGGGTGGGTACAGCTAGTTATTATGACTGGTGAAGTGGGCGGGTACAGCTAGTTATTATGACTGGTGAAGTGGGCGGGTACAGCTAGTTATTATGACTGGTGAAGTGGGCGGGTACAGCTAGTTATTATGACTGGTGAAGTGGGCGGGTACAGCTAGTTATTATGACTGGTGAAGTGGGCGGGTACAGCTAGTTATTATGACTGGTGAAGTGGGCGGGTACAGCTAGTTATTATGACTGGTGAAGTGGGCGGGTACAGTTAGTTATTATGACTGGTGAAGTGGGCGGGTACAGCTAGTTATTATGACTGGTGAAGTGGGCGGGTACAGCTAGTTATTATGACTGGTGAAGTGGGCGGGTACAGCTAGTTATTATGACTGGTGAAGTGGGCGGGTACAGCTAGTTATTATAACTGGTGAAGTGGGCGGGTACAGCTAGTTATTATGACTGGCGAAGTGGGCGGGTACAGCTAGTTATTTTATCAACGTTAAAATTTTGACATTTAGAAACAATACCAAGTAACAAAATTACGTTATGCATCCCTAAACTAAAAAAGGATCTGTTTAGGTTATTCTTATATAAAATATTATTTTTATTAGTTTATTTCGCTTACTTATAAGAATAGTGTCAAAATGAATTGGAAACTGTCTAATTTGTACATAATTCCTATACATTAGTTCATTTAATGATTGTCCTAGTATTCGGACTCTATATGATATTACAAATAGGAATATAAATAAAGCATCATTATAAAGTTATTTGCAAGTACCTTGTAAACTACGAGATACATAAGTGCTCTTGAGAGCAAATCAAAACTTTCCATCTTGTTACCTAATAATAAAGAATGTTGAGAGTATTCGAAATCCGCAGATAAAACATCGCCAGTTGAACTTGTCTAACTTGGTCAAACCCTCCATAATAATTGGTTGCCAGTTGTTGACTGTTTATTAACTTTTTATTCCGTTCAAAAATTAACTCCACTCAACCAAGACAGTGTTGAACCAGTTTAATATTTCCTGATTTTTCATCTCGTTCTATTTCATTTCACTGTAAGGAGCAGAGTTAGTATAAATTAAACGTAAGTTTCCATTTGTTTCTTTTCCCCTGTTGAATGTGGTATTTACTTTAAACCCACCATAACTACAGAATTTTTTTCAGTTCTAGTTTTCAGCATCACAGGATTCAACTAAATTTTATTTTTTTAAACTGTCCATATCTTTGTTTATTATTCTTTGTGACCTTATTGTTCACCTGCAACATTTTTTATATATGAATATTATTATTTCATCTAAAAGCGTTAAACCTTGTATATATGTTTGGAATTAACCACAAATTGTTATCCATGGTAAAATGTCTCGTCAAGTACGTAATTTGAGGTTGACTTTAATTTTTCAGATAGTCGAAAGAGTGAACTTTTAGTGTTCATTCAGGGCAGTTTATTTGAATTTTTAAGGCTAAAATGAGTGTTTAGACGTACTCACGAATCTATGTTAGGTGGCAATACGATAAATTTGTAGAATTTATATTTGACGTTCCCAGAATAATTGTTATAAGCATTTTTGGAATCGTTATAAATGTGCACTTGTTGTTAACCTGAAGAGAATAATCAGCTGACTGATATCAGCTAAGTTCATGAGAACAGGGGACATATTATGTCAATATGTAGAAGGGGTTCAGTTTTGTAGGTGAATAGAACAGACAATATCGTCAATTTTAAAATAAACATAATAAATTAAAAATAATATAACTTAATGATTATTTCACTGCCTATGAAAACAGTATTTTGTAACAGTAAAAGAGTTTTGCAAACTGTTAAAAATAAAAAAGTATAGTGAAAATAAATTATATAACAAAATAAATGTTTATGTTTATTATACAATAGAATACAACAATAGGAACATACAGATTCAAATGATATGTCAAATCACATTGCTGCATATTTTAAACAGGGTGAAATTATTAAATGACTTTAAGGTGATTGATAGTCTATGTAGCCTGGTTACTTGCTAAGTTTAAAGTATGCTCAGTTACATTCATTTATTAATAGCCAACTAAGGTATATAGCACCCAGTTTTAACATTCAATCTGATCCATTTACAGTAATACTGGTCTGATTTTCGGCTAACTGATAGACCTGATAAAAGATATTTTCTCTATTAAACATCAAAACACTGGTCACCGCCACTGAGCGGACGCCGTTTAGCTCCGCGAAAAACGCCAAAATCATAGGTAATATGTAAAAATAATTTAGTCCATAACAATAATCGTACCGTACCACTTGGGCTGTCAGTTGTCAGGCGAGATCCCAGTCTATTAGAGCAGTTTTTTCTTCTAATTGACATTTTTTATAATCAAATAATATGTAAAACTATATTTTTCCTTTTAAGGAGTAATTTAGTGTTTTCAATTAGAAACTTTTAGTATCAATTTTGGGGCATTTAATAATCATACAGCGTTCACTTAACTTACTATAATAAAAAACACGAACCGTACAGAAGAAAGTATGTTTTAGCCCGTAAGATTACGTTGCTACTATAGGTCTGTAGCGGTGGCTTGACAGTTGTGGAAACTGCCACCTTGAGAACAGAACATATCGCCTGTTCCCAAAGAACTGGGTTACAGCAAAAAGCCACGAGTGCCAGCAATAGGTAATAAGAGTCACAATAAACATTCTTTTTTATTGATTTCATGTTAAACAAAGCAGAAATTTCTAAAAGCAAGCCTTAAAACCCCTCCTTACGTCTATTTAACTTCATAAATAGAAAATGATTGACTTGTAAAACATATGTAACTCGTAAACATAGAGTATAATACATTTTAAACATTATGACTTTTTACCTATTGAACTTTAACAACTACTTGTCAGAATTTATTTTGTGATATGTGAAAAAATTGTGAAAAAAATGCACATAAATCAGCTGTTCAATGTAGCACATTTTCAGCACTGTCATTTATTTTCATTTCTGAAATGCAGGTATTATCTGACTAATGGTTGATGGCCTGTGAACAGCGCATGCCTTACATATTTTCCTCCACTACTCACAGTCATATTTTTTTAGTACAGTCACTGCTAGAAGTATAACAGTCATAACAACAATGATACGACTTGCCACAGTGTTAAGATCTTCTATTGTGTTGTCTTTGAGTTATAATTGAGGTATTCTTAATGGTTTAAATGGTATAATAATTGCTAGTTTTACCAACATAATTAATTACATTTGTTCTAACAATACTTAAAATATTTTACCATAATTGATTGATTATGTTTTGTACGGAACTGTACCTTGGAGCTCACTGCCACAGGAGGGGGGAAGTAAATATTATCTTCCCCCCATTTAGTTTGATTTATGGGACACGCTTGAAATACTCTGTTACCATTTAAAATGTTAGGAATAAAAAATATAACAGTACTGCATATAAGTGCTATGTTGTATACATTTCAAGTGAAAATATTTCGAGTGTTGTGTACACAATCATCCGGAAGTTTGAACTTTATAGATTATGTAGATGATTATAAAGATAAGGTCTTTACAGATCATCTGTTTTGAAAGAGAAAATAAATAACATATGTTATGGTAAACAACTAATAAACAATAATGACATAACCTAAATATTATGTTAATTTCGTTAATTTCTTTAAATTTTCAGTAACATGGGGAGTAAATTCGTCGTGTTAAATCACAGAATTATCCATGGGAAAGAAGTACAATTCAGTGTCGATTGAGTTGTTTGTGGAAATCTATGAGAAAGTATATTACATAATACAAATAAACAGCACATGTTAAAATAAAAAAGTAAATCATAATAACAATGTAACCTAAAATTAGTTAAATTGTGTTTCAATTTCAAAATTTCTCTAAATTACCAGTAAAATGGCTAGTAAATCAGCCACTGCGATCGCAGAGCTGCGAGCTCAAGCAGTGGCGAAAGAAATAGAAAGGAAAAATAACTTAATGCGGCTCAAATGGTTTGAGGAAAATTATGAAAAAGTATATAAAAACCCATCATTGCCTAAGGATAAAGTGCCCAAGAAAGCTGCTATTTTATATGAGGAACTAATGAAAATGAGGAAAGAGCGTTTCAAAGATGATAGGAAACAAAAGAGCGTACAAACAATATGTGAAAAACCAGTAGATAGTAAAGAAATAAATTTTGATATAATGTACCCAGTGCCAGCTGCAGTAAAAGATGTGTTATATGAAGGTAAGCATTAATCAGAAGACTAATATTAGTACAAGAGGTATTCCGAATTAAAGATGGAACTACCTCAACATTACAGCATGTACTGGCAAACGTACAGTGTTAGGTTGATATAGCCAATATATTTATATGGCACTAAGCATAAAATGTTTTAGATATTAGAATCATAATTGTAAATAGCAAAATATTTTTTTTGTGTTTGATGACGTCTACTCGTTTTATACTTATCTTTTTACCTAAACAATTTACTAAACTTACTATAAATTGCCCATTAAGGTGGCCGTTTATTCCGCGAAAAACGCAAAACAATGGGTTTTAATTTCAAATATTCAGTCCTTAACAATAATAGTATCACAAAGCTTGAAGTGTCGTTTGCTAGACTAAGACCTATTTTAGTAAATCATATTTTGTAGTTTACACTATATGTAACAAAAAACTTTTCACATGACATTAATGTTCAAAAACTATTTCTCGATTCTAAACAATTAGAGTTTTAAATTTTGGTGAATTAATTTATTGTCCATAGAATAAAACACTTGCTATGTTTTATTTTACATGGACCTAAAAGTATATATTAATATAGTATAATAGATTTGATAACATTTCTTTTTTATATAAAACATAATGTTGCATTCAGATATAATCATGAATGTCTGGCATTCTTTATAGCATGCAAAAAGCGTTAATGTCTGTAATGAGTGTGTGAATTAGAGAAAGACTGTTTTTGAGCAAAAATATATTGGCTTTTTAATGATAAGTATGCTTTCATTTGATTATTAAACCTTATCTGAAGATTTAACCTTGTCTGTATTATTTTTTATGTTGTGTGAACAGAGTATATATATTTTATTAAACATAACAACTTAAATGTTAAGATGTATATAATTTGAAAGAAATTTAATTTTCAATTTTATTCAGGTAGATAATCTCAGGTAGGGTTCTTTTTAAGTTAAAAATCTGAATTACGTTTTAAAATAGTGCCTTTGATGAAGTATTATGTAGTCCATTTTTGTCTTGAAATACTTTAAAGTGAAATTTAAAAAACATTTTAAGTAAAAGTCTTAACTTTAGTTTTAAAATCAGTAGTGACTTTTTATTTTCCTTTTTTATGAACATATACAGTTGTTTTAATACATATTTTTTATTAATAGTATTCTATACACATGTAAAAATAAATATTATGTGTATTCACAGAATACTGTTACTATTTGTGTACTCCTTCTTTACATTTATATGATGGGTGACCGGGAACCCCAGGATACCAGTTAAGGGTTAAAACTTATAATAATATTCAGAAATAAATTTTTCATATCGGATATTCAACGATATAAACAAAGGTGTGATTAGTAAACAACTTTCAAAGTCGGATACACATATCTTATGTGCCGACAGTAGAGGGTGGACCGATAAGATATGGAGTGTGCGGTAGCTCAAAAAACATTTTCTAATTTTCCTTGAAAAATCACGTTAAGTTGCCTTCTTAAACAATAATGTTGGTGGTTACTTTTGGATATCGTTGATTTCTTAATAAACTGGATAAACGTATTGAATTAACTTGCAGGAGTCAGCCACGACGAAGAAGGGCGATACAAATATCTAAAACTGAGAAATAAAGAAGACCCACACAATAAGTACTACCACAAGGTGACCACGGGGTTTGAGTATGGATGGAGGATCCAGGAGACTGGTAAATCACCCACGAAGGAGAACTGTCGAAGGAGTACTTGGCACTACAGAGTTAACGGTGCTTTGAACGTTGACGATCCTCTGCGAAGACTTCCCATCAATACAGGGCATCCCACATACCCCTTCCTGTAACCTGTGACATTATAGGATAGCCATTATGATATTCATACTTTTAACATTCTAAAATGTTATATTATAAATATATTGTCAAGTAAACTATTTGTGTTATGTGCCTTGTGTTACACTAGAACCCTGTTCTGTACCTTATCAATGCATGCAGCTAACTTTAATGTAATACGTGATAAAGTATTAAATTTACATTGAAAAGACCATGGGGAGATGATTATTTCGGTTCGATAATTTTACTTCGGAATTTCTTTTCGGATATAACATAACTTGCAATAAACATTATTCCGGAATTTTAGTGTAGGAAATATACAAAAAAATCCACCCTTTTTCCATTAAGATAACTCCAAATTGCTGTTTAGCCTTTGAGACTATTTTCTGAAGAATAAGATCAGAAACTTTAAATGGATGTTAATAGAATACAAGTGAACATCAAAACACACAAATTTATTAAAATGCAGGTGCAAAATGTACATAACTTTAAAATCCTATGACCTATGTTCCACAAATGGAATCGAATCTTTTGTGAGTCCTCTGGTTTGAGGAAGGTAAACGTAGTTCACTAAAATTGATCACATTTAAGTTGTACTTTTTGCGTGTTGTGTGACGTTTACTTGCATTTATACCAACACGTGATATCGATGTATGGTAAAGCGGCAAAATGTTATTGAGAAGAGGGGAGGGCCATGTTGATGAGTTTTTAAGAGGGAGGTATTGCCTTGTTTTGCGGTGATGTAGCAGAAGTTCACAGTAGTCACGTGGGTTTTCTATCTTAACACTTAATACACTGTTGCACTAAGAGAGGAGGTACAGGAGAAGAGGATGGTTAGAGATGTGGTGATCGAGGGTTAGCGGCACTGGACAACGCCATGACCGGCCGGGCGGAAGAACAACGTACCGTAACAGAGTATGAGTGGAGACTGACTTCCCTTTGCGAATACGTGTTAAAATAGGGGTTAAAATTCACAGTAATTCCATGGAGTTACTTGTAATGCCATCATTAGTTTTAATTATCGTGTAGTTATTAATATATGTAACTGTTGACATTGCAGGTTTTACAAATGACTTATAGTTGATTTAGGTGAAATTAGACATATTTTCTATAAACTTAGCTGAAAATAAATAATTTAATGGTTAGTACGCAACAATTGCAATTTTTAAAAACTGTTAGTTGTGCTAGGAAGGCTAACCATCAGGTTATGATAGTCTTAAAATTTAGATCTTGTAATGTAAAATATAATATTAATTCATAAGGTACAGTAATATACTAGAGTTAATATTGATAAGCAACACTTCTACACCGCAACAAAATGTACCAAGCTTGTAAAAGTCCCAATCCACTGTCATTCTAGGATTGACAGGTAGACATCAATACATTGACGTTCTTAATTCTTGAATATTAGTCGGGAAACGGATGGTTTATCCCCCCCCCCCCCACACACACACACACACACACACACACTCATATACGACTCTTAAACCTTTTAGATAGGGCCATTTCGAAGTCTGTTGTTGAGTCCATTATCTCTAATCATGGACCAATCATGCCACTGAGAAGGTGGAATTAAGAAGTCTGGATTTGGTACACGGGAACGGTAGAAATTGAAATAAAAGAAAAAACACAAAATGTTACTAAACTACAAAAATACTGCTCGTGGTCCACAGAGGCTGATAGAATCATATCACATAGTTGACTCTTATGTTTAAAGAAGAAACATACGGTGTATATTGATGGGAACCTAAACCTTTGGATTGTGTTTATAAATTGGATAATCAACAAGTCCTCTCTAAAGCATGGAGGATTTAATGAAAACTTTTTTAAGGGAACAGAGTGTTTCTTCAGCATTAATAACTCACCTGTGAAGGAAGCTAAACTAAATATATAGTTGATTTATCACGCTTCTCTCTTCTGGGACAGAGTTCTAACGTCATTCATATAGTTCCCAAAAGAGTTGAACTGACTAATCTTAGTAGAGACAGTGTTTAGAAAGGTATGTCTCACGGTTTACTACTTTGGAATAGAATGACTATGTATAAAATTAAAAATATTTTAATATTTTATTTCATCTTAAAATATAAATTATTGGTTTAGGAAGGAAAGATTAACAAGTGAACAATTTTAAATATTATAGTGAATAAAAATTAAAATTAGGGTGGTAAAAATATATCTATGAATAATATTAATATTGCAGTATTTAAGTAATATTTTTTCGATTAAATTTTACTTTAATACAAACTAAAAAATTTCATTGGAGGTTGAGTGTTCTCTAAAATAAATTAATTTATATTTTGTGCATTTGTTGGTTATAAAGATTAGTTATTTATTTAATTGTTATGTAATTTAGCATTCTATTTGTATTACTTATAATATATACGCCTACAAAATAAATATTTGTCAATAATCAATAATTAATATATATATATGTATGTACAGCAATCCTGTTGCAGTTTTTTTTTTTTTTTTTTAAGTATATTTTTTACTTTTAGTAAATCATTGCTAGTGCTCTTTTTTTTAAAAAATCTAATTAATTATTCGAAATGTATTTGTGTTTTAAGTAATTTTCTTACTAGTATATTAAAATATAATGGTGTATGTTTGTCTGTGTGTGTATTTTACTGAATCAAGTAAAAATTACTGGACCCATTAAGTTAAAATTCCTAGGGTCTATGATTTACACATAGGCTTATTTTTATTTTGAAATTCCATCAGGGTCCCACTCCAGGGGCTCTAAGGAGTATGAATGGAAGCCCTATGACAATATCAATATGACAATTGTTTATAATAGTCTCATTAATCCGCTGTTGGGATAAACAAACAAATTCCATCGTTCTGTAGTAAATAAAGTACCAAACCTAACACACCATATCGCACTTTTGCACTCAAGTGTTACAAGCGGAAGGAACCTGCACATTTTCACAAAGGGAAGCAAATGTGTAAATACTGTTTATAAGTTTGTTTTATAAAACTTTCTTTTTCATAAACACAATCATATTAAAAAGCGTTTAAACTACCTAGTATTAAATTATTTCATCCATGGTTTGTATTACTGAATGAAATTAGCAAAATACAAATCAATCAAGGTAAGCCCCGTACGAAAGACGGGTACTCTGCAAGTAGTTAATATATCAGTCGTCTTTATTTTGTTTTACATAAACATTTAGAGCCCACAAGATAAAAAAATATAGAAAATATATTCTTTGATGGAACAGCTGTCAACTAGACCTAATCAGCTGATCCTACTAGTGATCAGAATATTGCGATCAGAAAGGTTTTTTGAAGTTATACTTCTTTGCGCCCGTTAGACACTTTGGGATGGGATGTTGGTCGAGAAACCGCGTCACGCTGAAAAGTAAGAACAAATTTTTAAGAACTATCGATTAATCGATTGTTAATCGAAGAAATTTAATCGAAGAAATTACTGATAATGATAATATAGGTGTATAATATAATAATGAAGTCACGTATAATATATTGAAGATAAATACTGTATATTGAATAAAAAATTGGGTGTGCGTCGGACCACACGGTGGAAGTTATACTTCTTTGGCCATTCTCATACACCCACTCACGCACACAAACAGACAGGATATATAAATGAAATATAAGACATTTTTCAATATTATTCAATATATTTATCTTCAATATATTATACGTGACTTCATTATTATATTATACACCTATATTATCATTATCAGTAATTTCTTCGATTAAATTTCTTCGATTAACAATCGATTAATCGATAGTTCTTAAAAATTTGTTCTTACTTTTCAGCGTGACGCGGTTTCTCGACCAACATCCCATCCCAAAGTGTCTAACGGGCGCAAAGAAGTATAACTTCAATATTGAAAAATGTCTTATATTTCATTTATATATCTTGTCTGTTTGTGTGCGTGAGTGGGTGTATGAGAATGGCCAAAGAAGTATAACTTCCACCGTGTGGTCCGACGTACACCCAATTTTTTTTAAGCCAATAACTTTGACTGTGCATATTTATAATTCAATTTATAGTTAGTTTTATTATATATTTGTATTAATTTCCTACTTAATTCTTGACCGTAAACAGTTTATCAGTTTTTAGTGCTTTATGCCTATTCCAAAATATAATCTAGGTTCACCATTAACAGAATGGTTATTGTGTATAATGGACTCATACTTTAATTGTTGACGCTAGAAATAAATAAATTCTTTTAGTCTGTATCTTTATTATTGTTTAGCTCTTTATCTCCAGGACAGATTAATTTTTGTAATTTTGTTTGATGTACTAATTTTGATTGTTACATTCTTATCTTATTTGATAGTTCAAGTACGATATTTAATTGGTAGACTTGTACTATCAAAGTCTACCAATTACCCATATTTTATCCATAAATCCGTTTTTAATCTAGAGTTTCATATTTTAAAACAAATATTATATTTCCTACCACCACTAAAGATAGTATACCTCATGTTCTACTCTGTCCCACTCGGTGGCTATCCATCATGTCTTGCTTGACATTGAAGAATGGTGAAGTTTACTGTAGTGGCAAGTAGGAGAGGGGTTATTGTAAACCTGTGTGCCGAGGGATGTCAACAAAATGGCCCTAGGTCAATGGAGGTCAGTGTTTGTTCAGTAAATGTAGATAGAATTCCAGGACGTCGAATAAAATCGGTTTATATAGGTTATTCGTAAATCTTAATTATTGACAACACACCACTAAAGGTTTTCAAATAAAGTCATACGATTTTTTATTGGTCTTTAATACATATGCATAGGGTTGGTCAATTCTGAAGATGGTTTAATAGTTTTATTATTAATTAGACTCGAGGATTAAAACCTAACTAATTAAATTTATTAACGTTCTTACTGACTCTCTACCTCCACAAGAGTCATACCATAGGTTAATGTACATACCATTTTAAAGGTCTTAATGAGTAGAACATGACGCCACAAATTAGACCTCAAAATATTAAGCCTAAACAATATGGTGGCGCTCGAAAGTTTCAATACATCTTAAAGTAGGTGTTTGTATATAGTAATCATGTGTAAAGTTTTGTAGCTTCATCTGATATGGTTATAATGAAATTAAGCAATTCTTGAGCTTGCACATAAAATCAGTATTGAAACTTTCGAGCGCCACCATTTTGTTTAAGATTAACCTGTCAAGGTATAATTTACAGCATGATGTTTTACTAATTAAGACCTTTAAAATGGTATGCACATCGACCTATGCTTACATTCAAAATTATCTACTGACTCCTTGTGGGCCATCCCCCGTTGAAGTTAGATAGTCAGCAAGAAAGTTAAACAATTAGTTTTTAGTTTCCAATTTAATTAATTAAGGTTTAATAATATTGTCCAATTAATAATAAAACAATTAAACCATCTCTAGACTGTTGCCAAGCCATATATTTTAGCCTTTTCGATATCGTCAGCCACTTAATACAGTAATACAGACTACTTAACGTTCAAAATGAAGAATTACAAAAACTTATTGGTATTTTAAAACATATGTTTAAGAAAAGTATGTTTAAATATTCATAGCCAGTGGCCCTTGTTTCACTACGGGGTGGTTCTCTACGCCTGTTTACCCTACTCTCCGTGTTTTTCTCTTAACTATCGCATCAGTATAAAAGCTCAGTCTTCTGCCATTCTTGTAGATAACAAAGTTTTATAGTCTAGAACATCCTATAATTCTACTTTATGGGGGTTAAAAGTAGTACAATGATGTTATAGTTAATATAAATTAAATTATAAATTAAATTAACTTGAACATTTCACAATGAAACCCAAATAGTACATATTTTTTGTCGTGTTTGTGTTTTTTTATTGGCTTTTGAAATAAATATTCGAATAAAAATAATGCCATTGTTAATCCTCTGAAAAAAGAAAATTTAGAGGGGCTGTTTCTACCCTTTAGGATTAGAATTTCAATAAATCCTTTCTTAGTACTTCTCTATGACAAAAAAACTAACTTGTGACCAGATTCCATCGTTTTTGGATTCTATATATAAAAATTCCTAATTAAATTTAATATTTCAACTTGATAGGAAGGGCCTTAAATAACCAATCATTTACTCTGTTAGATGGGTATTTATTGTTATGTTTGTGAATTTATTTACACTTGAGATTTTCGTTTTAAATCCATTTAAATGAAAACCTAACTAATACATAACTGACGACTATATTATTGTGTTTGAAGAAACTGAACTTAACAAATATATTCGTATTTTAACAAATCTACAAACTAGGGCAACATAAATTTTTGAAATTAAAAGTCATAAGATATAATTTTCTCCTTTTTATTATAAAATTAGATACAATTGTGATAATTTAACTAGCTTAAATCACAGAATCAAATAACAGATTAAAATTAAAGACTCATACATTACCT
This sequence comes from Stictocephala bisonia, assembly GCA_035578905.1. NCBI lineage: Eukaryota > Metazoa > Arthropoda > Insecta > Hemiptera > Membracidae > Stictocephala > Stictocephala bisonia. The sequence goes on from JAQJVL010001050.1 coordinate 49,023, forward strand.
TATTTATAGTAATCAATATATCTCCACGCATAAAAATTATTCCTAAGCCTTATTAATAGTATAAATATCACGTTAATTTAAATATTACTTGTAATAGTAACAATAGTTCTAATACTGAAATATATAAATTAATAAAACAAAAAAATCTAAGATTCTAAAAAATTGAGAAATCTAACATACAAGGGTTTTCCACGCACGCAAAACTAAACAACGTTCCAATAAACATAATTTGATTCCTGGATTATTTGTTTGTCTTCTAATAATCCTAATTTTAAAGGCCAGTAAGATGGTTTCTTAATACCCTAGTTTAAGGATTAAAATTACTTACAATAGTATGATTGTTATTTTACAAATTAATCTATATATATATTTTTTGTATTTGAAAAATAGTAAATTTAAATAAAGAATACCTACCATACATAATGAAAATAATAAAAAATAATTGATTAAGCAGAAATATCAAACAATACATATAAATGATATCAATTCAATAATAAAAACAAAACCTATTTATATTTTTTGAAATATTTATATTTGTTTGTATCGTTATTAGAATGGTGATACTGTTCTATATTTTTGTTAGGAAAGATATGAAGAATAACTGAATTCCCATTGATTCGAATCATTAAATCTAAACTAATGATTCCACAATAATGACATAAGTTTAACGGCTCAAGATTCAGGCAGAGCTTTTTATCTCGAACAGTACGGTATACTTCATTAAGCTGGCTTATAAACGACTCAGAAAAATGAAGGGGTAAGCCACTTTCTTAAGGCTTTAATTAATGTAAATCTGAGGTGTGTCTTGTCGTTTTCCGTAAATCCTCGGAACTATGGTACAGTAATATATAACCCAGGAAAATTCCAGGTAGAGTTAGTTTTTCCATTATATACATACGCAATGGTTATATTTGTATTTTTGTTACTAAGGAATTAAAGGTACATGCTAGAAATTAATAAATCAGTATAAGCTATAGCATTCTAATAAACGCACATTTAAACAGAGCGTAACTAGTTTTTAGTCCAGATCAGTTTATTTCTATGAACTATGAATTGTTCTAGTCTTGTTCAGAGCTGCTATTCATAATCTTGTTTAAATGTAAAATGTAAATAATACGATTAGAAATGAATTATAAGCTGATAATCTCTCAAAATTTCTACGATTGAAATAACTGAAGTCATATTATTCAAACACGAATATTTGAGGACTAGTTTGTCTCCTAAACCTTTAAGACTCTGCTATGTAAATCTGTTTAAAAAATACACCACATATTCGTAATTTTACATGAATTAACTTGTTGTAAGCAGCCTTACCTTAAAATACATTACAAAAATATTAAAATCAGAACTGACCACACTGATTTAACCATCACTATTATACCCTTATACAGGTTTTCTTAAACCCTCCCCCACCGATTAACTTTTTTTATTGCTTATACGTTTATATTAACTTTCTAGGAATGTTTATATGAGCATCTGAGGAGGGGCTTTGTAAGTCTGAAAGGTTTTGACAACTCTCCTCCTCCAAAAATGGGGTAGTTTGGAGGGACATCAAAATGTTTAAGTCGAAACCTTGTCACACCTGTCCGTATAAAACCTTGCTAGCTCAGGGAGAATGGGGGGTTCTTTAAGAGACAGGCCAAGTATAAGGGAAAAAGTGTTGAGTAGTTATCACCCAAATAAAATAAATGTTTCAAAGTTCATCAGTAGTAACCAGGTATTAGGGCGCCACCTTGTTGAACTAAGAATGGCAGGACTCCAACAAGGAAACTTTCGTGCAGGTATAAGATGTACTTATGACTTTGTAAAAGCTCCGTTCTAGCACTATACCATGAACTGTTTAAATAAATATTTCTCACTGTGGTTAGCCAGGGAGAAATATTTATTAACACAGTTTAAAACAGAAAACAACTGTTAAACTAAACACAACTACCTAAAAACAAAACCAAAAATACTTATCCTCGTCGCCAAATTTAAAAATACAACATTTTAGTGTGAACTGAAAACTGAACTGTTTTATTTCCAAAAAATAACTTATTGTTGAACTGAAACCAATTTTAGAAACATACATATGAATAAATTAAGTTAAATAAATAACAACTGATCATCTGTTTTTAAATCAACAACTTTTTACCTTTAAAGTCTTGACTGTAATATAATTTTATGTGTAGCATAAAATTTAAATGTCACAAACTCTAGGAAATGATACTTTATTTAAATGTATCAGAAAAAAGAATATTGGTACAAACTAGTTGTCTCTTATGTTACTAAATAACAGATCAAATTCAGTCGATAAATAAAGTTGCAACTCTCTTATTTTAGTTGCTTTTAAAGTTATTTTATGACAGCTAAACATTCACTCAGCAGGTATTTTGAGCACTTATGACACCAAATCTTATGTAAAAATAGTTATTACAAGAATCAAAAACATCGTCAAAAATAATTAACGTGCAATTTATTGGGAGGGGGGTTAATATTAAATATAGTGGTATTGTAGTTGAATTTTTTTAACAGCTCCTCTCTAATTTCTTGACAACTTTAACGATAAATGTGTAAAAGATTAGTCTTGAATCGTAGTTCTGCATAAAAGTTAGCCTTTTTTTATAATTTTACTTTGAAGGGCATGGATTTAGTTGGTATTTACTGTATTGGGAAATGTAAATAAAATAAAAATAAATAATCATCTTTGAGGAGGGTTTTAATTAAATGGAATCCATTACACCTGTTAAAATGTATATAATAATTTTCATAGTTAATTAATGTTCAACAGGTTATCTTTCATAACGTTGGAAAGAGTACGTGCATCGGAGGTTTTGTTCGATATAACAGAAAATGCTTTATTAAAGTTCATTACTTTAATATTTTACCAGCAATGAAATTTAAAAAATGTCTATTACAATTTAAATAATACATATTATAATTGTGACTAATTAGGGTCTAATAATTAACAGTTTTGATAATAAAGTTATATATTTGCTATTATGTAATTAATATTTCTTGGAAAATGTTGCAAACTATACAACTCTAGAAATTTCGTGACCTATATGTGTTCCAAAATTGTAGTTGCTATTGGATTTGATCCAGCGTTTCAAAACATGTCTAATTAGCAGGTATACGACATTAGCTTGTAATCACTAGTTGTTCATTAGTCATTGAACCGTTCAATCCATGTTAGAAAGTCATAACACATATTCAGTAGGTCTAAAGTTCAGAATATAACAATCAGATAATCTAAATCTTATCACAACAATTTTAGGCCTGTGTTTACTGCATGTTTAAAACTTGGTTTGGAATTTTACTAAAAAAAATTTATTACTTAATCTGATTAGTTTTACTTTGAAGAACATGATATTCTAATTAAAACTTTAAAAAGGCCACACCTTATAATGCGTGTCCTTGCTTTTTAAATGGATTGTATACACATAGTATGTGATAAAGCTCATTTTACGTATATGAAAATATTATTCGTTTATTTTAAAAATAGTAATCTATGACCTTAACAATATTATTTACATCAATAATTAAATGAGTATGTAATAACAATTGAAGTAATATTTATGTGGTATTTTTAGAGTAGATTTGTGAGAGGAGATGGAGAAAGGAACACTAGTGTGCAAATCTCCTGTTGAATCACTTACTCTCTTAAATTTACAAAAATGTATTGAACATATGTGTCTTTTATACTGGGTCATTCCTTTTACTTTTTTTTCATTTACTAAGTTTATATTTTAAGAAACAGAGTTTGAACGGAAACTTAAAACAGTGTTTCATACTTTAAAATCATCTCAATTACTGAAAACCTTATAAAAATATTAAATATAGTTATCTTATTATAAATTCGTTTACTCATGAATAATGATAGTAACTAATATATTGTTTCTTTTACAAGGTCCTCAACTATAAATAACAATTGTTTACAATCCAACAATAAAGTTCATGAATAGACTTAGCAAGTTCACTGGCCTTCTAGCGAAGGTGGCCCAGTTTAACGGAAATTGGATACATAACCCTGGACAGACGGGGTGATATTTTATTTGCAAGGACACAACCACAATTTACCTACGCCACAAGTCATATGAGGATTGACTATCAGTTTCTCTTTTACAAAAAGTATTATTATTTTTAAATACAGATAGAGAATAAAACTTGGAAGATGATTACTTATACAACAAAATTCATAAATAAATTCAGTTTTTTTTTTGTACTTTTTAGTTGTTTTTATTGTTTCATAAAGGTTTAATGGCTTTGTAAAATAAGATTTCGAACAGGAAAATCGCCCTAATTTTATAATATAAATCATATAACATACAATTGCCTTGTTGTATTGGAATAATTTAAAATGTATAATTTTCCGTATATACTTTAAGACGGAAAACTATTTCCAATTCAAAATTGACTTTTAAGCAATTTTGAGTGTACTTACTACGTGTAGAAGTTACAAACAAATGGGATGTTACGAATTCCATTAATACAAAGTAGAAACTAGTTGATTTGAAGTAAATCATGGGGTTGATTTTAAGTATAGTAAACCACACTCACTATATTCTGAACTTAAGAATTTAAATAAACGCGATGATTAATATACATTGTAATATCAGCAATTCAATAATAATTTAGTCCCCATCTTAACATTATTTTATGAATTACATCTTTTTTACTTGTTGTAAGTGATAATTAATGGTTTTTAATGACAGTTACTCACAAATCTTGACGTAGAAATATAATAAACAAAACAAATATTAATTTTAAGTTCCTTTTTAACAAAATTTTTTGATTGAACACTGTTTTAGAACAAAGCCTTTAACGTTCAAAGGTATATAAAAAAATTAATTATATATTAAAGTATATAATTTAAATTATATATTTTAAAATGGAGAGAGAGGATAGATTATACGGTCTGTAATGTAAAAAAAATTATATACACTTAAAAACTGTTTTAGTCTGTTAATATTATTAGTGACTTTTTCATTGTTCAGAATTATAATTATCCTCATATTACACTATTTATGTATTCGTTCGTCCAACATCGACGCGTCGACAGTATTTTAGCTACACTTTATTGCATTAACTAACTACCACACTATTAACTAGCTTTACCCATTTAACACAAGTATATTCTTAATATGGTTGGTTGATATGGGATGATTTATGTGTGTGTTTTGAGTATTTACTACATATGCTGGATTGTGTAAAATGAGTAATAAAGACGCAATTTTTTATGTCTATAATATTTGAATTATAGGGCCAATAACGAGGGATATGTGATTTCACCACAAAGGAAATTAGTGATATTATGATCCCTTTCCTAGCTAAGCAAGATTAGATTGAAATGTGATTATACGTATGCTAATAGCCATATTGAGTTAGATTCTGTGTCTTTAATATTACAATCCTGACTGTGCTCTCCTTATTCTAGGAACTGGTGTCCAGCTCTCCGAATGTCCGTAACTGGCGGGGGATGCTCATCGCCCTTCTAGTGATTATTGCGGTCCTGGGACTCATCCTCTTCTCCATAGTCCTTCTCTCTCCACCAAACGAAGGCCCGAGGGTACAAGGCACGAAGTTCACCTTAGACCACATAACGAGCCCCATTTTCAAATTCACGCCATTTAATGGATCATGGGTGTCAGGTAAGCTCTTACTGTGACATTACATTACAGCAGGCGTTAATATTAAGTGAGAATATAAATTTAAAAATGATTGTAAAAAATGTCAATAATAATAGTTGTTTTCTTTTAGAAAGTATTGTATCTTTAAACGGTTACACGCATCAAATGGTCAATTACTTTTTAAGAGTAAACTGTTTTATTTTTCTCGAAGTTTAGTAATTTTTTAATTACAGAATATAACATACATTCAACTTTATTAGCATTTTATGTATGGCTAAAATATTGGTACTCCTTATTTTTCTGTTGACTTGCATTTTCTACCTGAAAATTACATATTCTAACTCTCTGCCACACTTGATGGCTTTGTAAGAAAATAAAGATTTTGCATTTGGAAAATAGCTTATAATTTGAATTTTGACAAGGCCAGTACTTTTTTACAATCAGTTTAGTATAGTTGGCAAATTTAGTGATTGAGATCTTAGGGCTTAACATTTCATTTTGGATATAGGTCCTCATTTTATTATACAAAGGGACATGTACCGCATCAACCTCTTAAACTGGATCTTGATGTAAAATAAATACTTTTTCTAAGCTTCAATCTCCAATTTCAAAATTGTAGTTAAGATATCGTGGTGTCTAAAAGCTTCCGCATTAGCTAACTACCACCATAACCACACTTTGGCTTTGTACTTTCTACTCATACTCAAAGCTACGGCTCCTGCTAAGGTTAGACCATTATAAATATTTCTTAAAATATCCGCTATATTTTTTGCAATACCTTACTTAACATTAAATTAAATATCAATGGAAATGTAGGTAAATATTAATACAAATAATTTCATTAATGCTATTTATTTTTTATTTTTTTATTTTCATTTGTACAAAATACTAACAGTTATTTAAACTATTTTCTTGTTTAGTTTATTTTTTTACCAAGACATCTTTATTTATTTTATTTTTTATATTCTTGTTTATCTTATTTTCTTATTTCCATAGAATATGTTACTTATACATATGAACTATAGTTTCAAAGCCTACAAAAAATATAAATTATAAATTTGACGTTTTCCTATTGAGCCGTTTGCATGAAAAATGTATTGTGTTAACAAAAACATTTTTACCATAACTAATAATGTAAATAATGTGTTAGAATTAATTAATAATAAAATGCTTAAGGCTGACGGAGGCTTACTCCAGGACTTTAAGCTTGGGCTGTTTGTTTTTTGAAAAGAAAATCTCTCTCAATATAAACCAGTGTTTATACACTCCTAAGGGAGAAACAATTCTTTATTTTGGTTTGGAGGAAAGGAAACGTAACACGTTCAGTACAGAAAACCCGCGTCACCAAATCCAGGAAATAAGGAAAACAATGGTGTTTCTTCTGATTTAGAAGCCTTTGAGGGTGAGACATACGTTTTGAAACTGTATCTTAAGATAATGAGTACACGCAATGCGTTAAAAGTTGTAAAGGTAAATATTCGTAGTATTTCGTAACATTTAAGGTAAAATAAGATAATAATTTTTATTTTTTTCTATAAAATAATTTTTTTATATATTTTGCTTGGTACTTTTCTATCTTAAAATTTGAAAAAAGTACACACTGGACACAAATAATTTAATACTTTTAAGGTTATGAATATCAATATATTTACATTACATTAACGGGATCACATTCCATTACGGAATTGGGAGTGTTTAGTTAGAAGACATATCGTTTTCGATTTTCTAAGTTTATACAATGTTACAACACTTTACTTCTCCAAGGAAAATTTTAAACTTGGCCACAATCACAATCTTATCTTTTAGTTGGTTGGTTCATGTTTGGTCAAAAATCTCTCAGCTATTATATAGTTGAATATAATATGATTTGGATTTTTCCATGTAAATTCCAAAACATACAACTCATTTCATGATGTTCTTGGCAAAATGTACCTCTCAAGCTATTTCTTAGTTTTAGGACGACAAAATGTGCTACTAAAAGAGAAATACAATCTAGAAACCTAGAGTTTATGAGAAGAGTTGTCACATAAAATATGAATCATTAGCCACCAATGGGTTTACCTAGACATTGTTTCAAGCGAGGTATCATCCACCACTGAGCTCCCAAAATAATTAATAATGTGCAAAGGTGAACTATCCATTGAATATATTCCAAATATAATTTAAAATAAGTTATTGAATATTATTTAATAACTATTCTGGTTGTAACTTATGATATTCTATTCCTTATAAATTTTTGTTATATAGTCATCATCTCTCTCCTTACTTCTTTCTAACCACTGCTTTTAAATTTTCCTGATTATTGGCTAGTATTTTAAATTTTTTCTCAATTTATTTCCATGTTTATTTTTCAATTACAATATATTATCTTAACCATATTCATCATATCTAATAAACAATATATAAATATTTTACTTATTTACTTGTCATTATCAAAGCTGTAGTTTTTTTTATCCTTTGTAGTATCCACGAGTATTGGATTCACAAAAAGTTATTGAATTTATTTTGTATATATTTTATTTATTATTTTAATCGTTTTGGACTGTTTATCTGGTGTTATATTATTTCACTTGTCTCTTTTCATTTTTATATTGTATTGTTTCATATATATATTTTTTATTTTTTATTTTTTTTATTTATATCAACTATCATTGTCAAATTATGTGATATCCGCATGATATAATCATACTTCCATATATTTTTTCTCAGTTAAATCAATGTTTAAACATATTTTATAAACAATTTTATTATGTTTTTTTCATCGTTTATAAGTAGGTGTATTCACATCAAACCATGAACTCTCTTTTGTAACTTTGGTAGTGTTGTCAATTTTTCTTTTCGTAGCATATCCTTTCCACTATTGTCAAGATGATTTTATGTTTATATACAATTCCCTCATAATACTCCCAGATAATCGTTCTTTATATTTAATTGTTCATTATAATCTCCTTTACGAGTTCCTTATATTTTTCTCCTTCGTGGCAAATTATTAAAATATTACTATAAGAGTTATGTAAATTTTGTTTCTGCATACACCACATTGTAAAACAAGTGATCTTAGAATGAAATTTTGAAAATGTATTTAAAAAATAAATTATGTATGTGTGTAATTTACATTTATAACCTTTAAGTTTAATAAACCTCTAACAATATTGTCAGTAATTTCTGGGATGAGCAATCATTATATTAATATTTGTCATAGTCTAAAGGCAAAGAACTATGTTTTTCCTTTTTTAATGTAAGTACATTTAAAAATAGTTAATCAAATAAAGTAATAAACTCTCCGAACCAATAGTATAATGGGTGATGGAAATAATAGATGATATCACAAGCTAAACATTTCCTTGGAAGAGAAAACAGAATAGAAACCATGGTTCAAATATATGATAATAATTTACTTAGCAAATACCAAGTTTCTTTTATACATCATAATATTTAATTTTATAAGTATGTAGTATTATGACCTTAAAATCAAAATAACATGTCATACAATATGACATATAATCAATACAAGTTTTTTTCGATAAATTATAGAAATTTTAAGCATTATTTAAGAAAGTATGAATCTTTTTTGACTAACTATAGACATATTATATAGGATAGGATAAGACACACGACTATAGGATAAATATATATTTGTATACATGAAAATGCTTCTAGAGATTTGGTTTAGTGATGAAAATAATCATGGTGGAACACTATCATTACTATTCACCAATGACATAACTAAGTCGACAGACAAGCAATTAATGTTATTTGGTAACGTAGTGTCCTAGATATATAAATCATGGTAGAACACTATCATTACTATTCACCAATGACATAACTAAGTCGACGGACAAGCAATTAATGTTATTCGGTAACGTAGTGTCCTAGATATATAAATCATGGTGGAACACTATCATTACTATTCACCAATGACATAACTAAGTTGACGGACAAGCAATTAATGTTATTCGGTAACGTAGTGTCCTAGATATATAAATCATGGTGGAACACTATCATTACTATTCACCAATGACATAACTAAGTTGACGGACAAGCAATTAATGTTATTCGGTAACGTAGTGTCCTAGATGTATAAATCATGGTGGAAAACTATCATTACTATTCACCAATGACATAACTAAGTTGACGGACAAGCAATTAATGTTATTCGGTAACGTAGTGTCCTAGATATATAAATCATGGTGGAACACTACATTACTATTCACCAATGACATAACTAAGTTGACGGACAAGCAATTAATGTTATTCGGTAACGTAGTGTCCTAGTAACAATAAATAAATAAATTCACTCACACACACACACACACACACACACACACACACACACGCGCGCGCGCGCGCGCGCGCACACACATACACGTACAATATTATTGATCCACCCGCCCACCCATACACGTATAGTGTGGTATTGACCCACCCACCCACCCATACACGTACAGTGGTATTGACCCGTCCGCCCGCCCATACACGTACATTGACCCACCCACCCTCCCATACGTGTACAGTGACATTGACCCTCCCGACCGCCCATACACGTACAGTGACATTGACATAAATCATGGTGGAACACTATCATTACTATTCACCAATGACATAACTAAGTTGACGGACGAGCAATTAATGTTATTCGGTAACGTAGTGTCCTAGATATATAAATCATGGTGGAACACTATCATTACTATTCACCAATGACATAACTAAGTTGACGGACAAGCAATTAATGTTATTCGGTAACGTAGTGTCCTAGATATATAAATCATGGTGGAACACTATCATTACTATTCACCAATGACATAACTAAGTTGACGGACAAGCAATTAATGTTATTCGGTAACGTAGTGTCCTAGATATATAAATCATGGTGGAACACTATCATTACTATTCACCAATGACATAACTAAGTTGACGGACAAGCAATTAATGTTATTCGGTAACGTAGTGTCCTAGATATATAAATCATGGTGGAACACTATCATTACTATTCACCAATGACATAACTAAGTTGACGGACAAGCAATTAATGTTATTCGGTAACATAGTGTCCTAGATATATAAATCATGGTGGAACACTATCATTACTATTCACCAATGACATAACTAAGTTGACGGACAAGCAATTAATGTTATTCGGTAACGTAGTGTCCTAGATATATAAATCATGGTGGAACACTATCATTACTATTCACCAATGACATAACTAAGTTGACGGACAAGCAATTAATGTTATTCGGTAACGTAGTGTCCTAGATATATAAATCATGGTGGAACACTATCATTACTATTCACCAATGACATAACTAAGTTGACGGACAAGCAATTAATGTTATTCGGTAACGTAGTGTCCTAGATATATAAATCATGGTGGAACACTATCATTACTATTCACCAATGACATAACTAAGTTGACGGACAAGCAATTAATGTTATTCGGTAACGTAGTGTCCTAGATATATAAATTATCGGGTTCAAATCAATAATATGAACTCCAGTGGTGTCAGATTTATGTTTCAACTCAAGTATGCGACAAGTTTTATGCAATAGTCATATGTTTACAATTTTAACTGTAGTGAAAAATAAGGGATTTATTTGAATAGGGGCTGAAATGAAGAGCAATTGAGTGAATTGTGGACACAGCTGTAGCAGTGCTGACTGTACCATTTCATTTACACCTTTCATTTTAACACCTTGCATTTCCAACCAACCTCTTCCTGATTGATTTAAACAAACTAAAAATAAATAAACTACTTTAATTTTACACTTATGAAGTACTGGAAGTTTTGTAAATTTTTTATTCTAATGTATTAAACAATCATTAGAATCAATTTTTAATTTCATATTAAGTTCATTTGCATTCATATTTAAAACGTTGCAATCCTGGTGTATTATTGAACCACATCCAGTACCGTATACAGTGCTTAGTTGTAGTTGAAACCAAGGTCCTTTTAATGGCCACTACATTAACTTTTATATCCATAGTATAATTTTGTTAGGAATATTATAGTAAAAGGTTTTAATCTAAATACAAAAATACACTATCTATTACAGTGTATACTTCTGAGTAGAAATATGTAAAACGTTATCGTAGTTTTGAACCTTACAATAACATAATATTTCAAAAATATTTTACTTAAATCTCAATTTTTTCAGAACCTGCACCATCATGGTTTTAAAATTGTTAAACCAATTTCATTAGAAAGGACTACAAGTAATTATTTACAAATTGCTTACGCAAACATGTGTTGTAATTTATCTATTACATTCTAGTATAATGTAATAAATATTTTCACTTATTACTGTCTCAAATTGTTCTTTACTGTTAGTCAGGATAGTAAAGTGTCACTGTAGCATGTAGGCTTGAAATCAAACCATGAGATATATTGAAAAGCTCATTTGTTTCTTTAAATTGCGTTGCTTTATACAAAATTTAGGAGTTTCGGAAGTTTTTAAGGCAACAAATTTGTTGCCAAATATCTAACGTAACATATATAGATAAGTCCTAATATGAATGTCAAACTTACTTTGAGCCTGAGGAAAATGATAAAGCATTTAAGTGGAGTAAACAAGAATTGGACAACTAAAAAAGGAATTTTTTTAAATAGTGAAATGAACATTAAAATAGTCTCTTGATATTACATTGAATGTATTGTTTGCTTTTAAATGAAACTTTAAATGATGTAAAAGATAAAAATATTTTTACTTGCTACAAAATTGAAAAAGGAACAATTATTTTTTTAAATGGCTTATATATTTTTACATATTTTGTAATAGTATCGCTATCAGTTCTACTGTCTAAGAGCCTAAATTTAAGGAAAAACCCAGATTGTGGGAAATAGTTGTCAAACCTACAACCTGCTATGAAGTTTGGGTCGAAGGCTATTTTCGTAGTTATCTAAATAAAATTAAAAACTTTCAGATAATATATAAATAAAAATTAAACCTGAGAAATTAATTAAAAAATAAAATTCCTAACTATTTTAATTAGCATGTCTTTATAAATCTAAATATTATAGTGTGTTTTTTAAATATTGACCCCAATATGTTAAAATATCCATTACCTAATCTAAATGCTTCATTAATTGGCAATATTCTGAGAACAAGGTATGGTGCTTTAGTTTATAGCAATATGTTGAAAACCTTTCACAATTGCGTAAAGTAATTTATCAAATGTTATTACACTCCTACATTTTAGTAGACATATAAAGAATGAAATTTGTCAAGATATCTTGCATGTTTTATAATATGAACTAATAATAATTATATACAGTAATTTTGCAACATTATATTTTAATTTCAGTCTATAAATAGTTAACAATGTCAATTACAGTATTTTATTGTTAACTAGAATGTACAATTATAACCAACTTACAATTATAATGCTAGATAGTTAAGCTGAAATGAAATGAAATGAAAAACGACTTTACTTTTAAGGCGAGGTTAGGACTGGACAGTCCTCTCTACCACCTAACCTTAAGCTGTGGAGATTAAATATAATGTCATGCTTAATATACAAACCCTAAGCTAAAATTTCTATATTATTTACTACCTCGGAGTTTTACATTTAAGATTGCATTACTTTCAGTAAAACTTGTATAAAGGGCTTTGGATGAATGTTACGTCAACTTTAGTGGTAGTTGGAATTTGCCTATGAAAGGCCTAAGGGCTCATTGTTAGAGTACCATATAAAGGTTATTTCAGAAACCAAATACAGGGCAAGATATAACGGTGAGTTGCCATTCTATAGCTTTCAGGCTATATTATAAGGGTTAAATAGGCAGTTAACATTCACTTGACGAGTCCCTCTTAACCACGAATAGTGATTAACACGACCCCTCATCTTTCATCCCATGAATTTAAACACTACATAATGCTGTATTTTTGTGGAATATATAGTTAGACTACAATTTTTTTATAATTGTAACATAATTTAACAACAAGTTTCACTGCAAGGAATTTGCCGATTTAAGCGATTCGCACACAAACTTATATTTGTACTTTCAAAATGAACATTCAGTTGATCAGAACAAAGTTGAATAACCCCCTCCCAATATAAATAAAAAGCCGTATTGAATATTCATGTACGGTTGTTTTGAGCCACCTATCCTCCTATACACATACAGTAGTACTGACCTACTCACCCCTCCATATACGCACAGTGTAACTGACCAACCCACCCTCCCATACACGTAGAGTGGTAGTGACCTAACCACCCTCCCATAATTTGGTATTAACTAGCAGTAAAAACTGTCGAGATTGTTTCTTATATAACGTTATTCACCACTATTCACATTTTCAATGATTCCTTCATAATTTATTTTGGGATTTGTGTATCTAATAGATATATATAGTCTGATATACGTAATTATAGGCCTTGAATGTATCCTGCTACCTAAATGGTAGCTTCTCAATCGCTCAAAATGCTAGATTAACCCTGTGGGATGTAGGGTTTAATTTTACCTTTCACCCTAAGAATCGAATCAAAGTCAATCTCCAGAGTTAGTAGGGTACCTCTCGGCCACAGGCTACAGGCCCATCCCACATAATACAATATTTCATACTATGTTTATAAATACATACGCTATAAACGTTGTTCTAGCACTAGTCAAAGAGCCGTTGATCTGTTTAAACACAAAGTCCTATTACTTCAAACTGATAAATACTTTCTTTATAAATATTCTGAATGGTTGCTTTTTCATAATTTATTAGGTGTTGTTAAATAAGAAGTTGCCTTCTTGATTATATATAATATAAGTTTTAAAAAGTGTTCTTAACATTATGAGCCAAATCTCCAGGATATCTTGCTAACCATACTTGTAGTGAAAACATGCGGACGTTTATTTTTAATAGCCATGCAAACTTGTAAGTTGGTAAAATATGCTGCGTTAATGTTATCAAACTATGAATGACTTAGTTATACTTCCCTGTGGCTACGTTATGTCGATTCAACCACTTTAGACGCTGATTTCTCATATTTTATTTTCCATTTCTTAATAAAGACATTGTGTACCTGACTGTTTTAGAAATAGGACTTTCTACTATAGATTTAGATCTACTAATACCTTATAATAATTTAGAGGAATTTACAGGAGGTCTTATTAGATTAATTTTTCACAATAAATTTAAATATATTAATAATATAGATTATAATTTTGTATATAAGATAGATTTCAATTGTATCGGCACTCAGTTTATAAGTTTTTATCTATTTTTAATAGTTCATTATTATTTTATTTATCTATGATGATTTTCGTATTATTTGTATTTGTTATAATAGTGAAAATTAATTTAGAATGTTTGAAATAGGTACTATATTATTAATTAGTATTTTATTTTTAAATGTCTTTTTATTACAGAAATATTTGTTTTTATTTAATAATTAATAGCAGGCTGTAATCTGCATAACCTACTTATCACGATAATTGTGGATTTTATTTACTACAGATAGTTTGAATTGAAGCGCATATTCGATTGTTATTAAATTAAAAATCAACTCAAAGTGTTACATATGTAAGATATTTAAATATCTATGTAAAATAGTTATTTACGCTTATTTAGTAAAAAATGTTTGTATATGACGATCAGAATATTACGTATGCTTTCTAGAAATGTATAATTGTGTTTTATTGAAAAGCAAACAGTAAAAAGTGTGAAAATTGAGCATAAATATTAAAACTGTTAACGGAATGCTCAAACCAAAATGTTATTTTTCTTGGTTTCTTTGATAAATTTCAGAAAGTAATATATTTCCCCATATTACAGTTGAAGTGGGTCTCTCATATTAGCCCTATAAATTCTGGGTTACATTCCACTTTCACCCTACTCAGCATTATTACATTCCGGTTCGATCAACATTCACTTTAACTCACCGAATGTCAACCTAAACTACCAAAACAACCATGTAATTATTGTTGGTGGCACTTTTACAAATGTCTCGTCCGGTCACTGAAGTTTATGTGAACGGGTAAACAATTCCGTTTATTCATGTAAACGGGTTAACGATTCTGTTTATTGATGTAAACGGGTAAACAGGTCCGTTTATTGATGTAAACGGGTACACGATTCCGTTTATTGATGTAAACGGGTAAACAATTCCGTTCTTTGATGTAAACGAGTAAACAATTCCGTTAATTGATGTAAACGAGTAAACAATTACGTTAATTGATGTAAACGAGTAAACAATTCCGTTTATTGATGTAAACGGGTAAACAACTACGTTTATTGATATAAACGGGTAAACAATTCCGTTTATTGATATAAACGGGTAAACAATTCCGTTTATTGATGTAAACGGGTAAACAATTCCGTTTATTGATGTAAACGGGTAAACAACTCCGTTAATTGATTTAAATGGGTAAACAACTCCGTTTATTGATGTAAAAGTGTAAAAAACTCCGTTTATTGATGTAAACGGGTAAACAACTACGTTTATTGATGTAAAAGGGTAAACAAATCCGTTTATTGATGTAAACGGGTAAACAACTACGTTTATTGATATAAACGGGTAAACAATTCCGTTTATTGATGTAAACGGGTTAACAATTCCGTTTATTGATGTAAACGGGTAAACAACTCCGTTTATTGATGTAAAATGGTAAACAACTCCGTTTATTGATGTAAACGGGTAAACAACTACGTTTATTGATATAAACGGGTAAACAATTCCGTTTATTGATGTAAACGGGTTAACAATTCCGTTTATTGATGTAAACGGGTAAACAACTCCGTTTATTGATGTAAAAGGGTAAACAACTACGTTTATTGATATAAACGGGTAAACAATTCCGTTTATTGATGTAAACGGGTTAACAATTCCGTTTATTGATGTAAACGGGTAAACAACTCCGTTTATTGATGTAAAAGGGTAAACAACTACGTTTATTGATGTAAACGGGTAAACAACTCCGTTTATTGATGTAATCGTAATAATGAAACAATTACAACTGTTTGAATTATCATTTTTTTACAAATTATATAAAAAATTTTTATAATCCTACACAGGATGTCAATGTTTATCAAATTACTAACTAAGCTTACATCCTTGACAGGTAGGTTAGGGAGGCTACCAGTTTCGGAGACAGAGCTCCATCATCAAGCATGCTCCGGTTGGATTTGTCACCATTTAAAAAACACTATACACAAACACGAAATGCATTGAAAATAGTAGGTCTACTATAATAATGTACGATAACCACATCGCATGGCCGCATGGTTTGTGTAAGTGTAATGTAATTTTTAAATTGTGACTAATCCAACTGGAGGATGCCTGATGATGGATCTGTGTCTCCGGAACCGATAGCTTGTCAAGGATGTTACGGTAAAGCATAGTTAGTTAGTAATTATACTAATTATATTTTTAATTATGATAAAGGTGTAGATTTATTCACCAACGTCAAAGTATAATGATCTAATTTTCATAATATCCCAACAGTCCAACAATAATTTTTTGAAACATATAACGATTGTTTGTTTGTAAATATAAACTATTCCTTAAGTTATTAAGTTGTTTGCCACTTTGGTTTAACGCAATAAATATCTAGAACAACATCCAACAAAACCCTTTCAATTTGGTTAAGGTGAATTCCTTTGATTATCTTTTTATACATCTGAATTAAATTGTTTGTGCTTGTGAGATCGTCATTTAATTACTTATTACCTTAATTGATTTTATACAAATTCGAATATATTTTCAATTCATATTTTACTGACATTATCAGTGACAACAAAATGTCATTAAATATATGGAATCGATTTAATTAATTACAATTTTTGTATCATAAGTATTCTTTTTTTTTAAATAAGTGTATAATGGAGAATACTATACTCACTATATAATAATTTATTTTGAACTTGTCCTTTTTATTATTTATTTAATAACAACCTAGTGCAATATCGTTGTCTAACCGTACTAAAACTGCTCACATACGTTGTTGGTATTCAATGAACGTGACAAATGTTGCTTTAAAAGCAGTTCATCCAAGGCGAAAAGCCTATTTCCACTCATTGAGTGCCTTCTATACACGTCTGTGAAATTCTGCAGTCATCAATGAAATCACGCCTGACAAGGTGCCAATTGCGAATTCCAGATACAATTTGGCAATCTAGGTCAAAACTGGCACTGCCATTGTGTTGTTGGATGTGCCTATTCTATTCCAGCCGGCGTGAAATGAATACGATCTATTTATATTTGTTTAGGACTGAATATGTTTAAAATAACAGAAGAAGAAGTTTTTTATATAAAAGGACTAATTTTAATCTTTTTGTTATAGAAGTTTAAAACTAGTTAATGTGTTTAGAATATTAAAAAGAATTAGGTAAAAGTATTTATTATGAAATAATTAACCCTCTGGAAACACCGCGTGTCAGAGTTAGATTCAAATGCCACTAAACCCACTCGTGCCAAGTCGAGACATTTGTTAAATAAAGTACATGTGGTTAAACAATTGTACTTCATTTTTTACCTATTTTTAATATATTTGATAAATTGTAAGCTTACGTCTACGCGTACACCATTTTACCTCCATCCAGTGATGCATAGACAGCTTAAGCGGCTGGAGTCATTATTAACAACTAGTTCTTCCGGTGTCAACCGCGTCAAAGGACTATTTACAACATATACAGTTCCAGACGTTTCGCCCATGCTACGATGTGGCATCCTCAGTGGTTAGGCTGAGACTCAGACCTAACCAGTGGTCTGACCTCAGTGGTCTCAGCCTAACCACTGAGGATGTCACATCGTAGCATGGGCGAAACGTCTGGAACTGTATATGTTGTAAATAGTCCTTTGACGCGGTTGACACCGGAAGAACTAGTTGTTAATGCATAGACAGGTTTTCCTCCAGTTTGTTATTTGCTTTTGAATGAAGATAAATAAATATTCAGGAATATTATATCCATAGGTTCTTAATATTCCAACAAGTTATAATAAAATGTATACAATTTAACTGTCACTATTTTATTAAAGCTAATAATACATAATTTTGAAAATGTAAAACGTATAACCAATATAACATTTTTTATGGAATTAAACTCGCCAAAAGTATGATTTTAAATTACTTCATGAAAATGTTATGCAAATATTGCTTGTCAGATTAATATTACATATAAGAAACTAAATAAGATTGTTATTGAAAGTAAACGTGTACCTGTCTTATAGAGGTGTAGTTTGTATATTACTGTTATGGAAGGTGTGTTGTTATTGGCCTCTTAATCGATGAAAGACTGTTCGATACTTCTTCAGCATACTTTAGAATGTTATGAATAATTTATGTCTGCTTCCTAACTCCTTTGAACTCCGAATATGATTAAAACAGTATCCCATTACCGTTATGTTTTATTTATCTATATATTGTACTGTAATTTAAAATAATCCATAGCTATAATACAACTTTATTAAATATGTATCTCGTCTAATGTAATAGTAACAATTTACACCTTTTTATAAATTACAATATTAATATAACTTAGTATTTAAAAGGGATCAGATGATAACCACCAGCTGTTTATTTGTTATTGGGCTATTAAGTAATGCTACCTCTAAGGAATAGTCGTCCTTAGTTTGTAACAATGACTACATTCGTTCAGCTTTTAATCATTTGAAATCCATATTCACCCATATCTTGACGATCGGCCTCTTAAGAAAAAAAGATTTTCTTTATAGTAGAGAATAGTTTTAACCGATGTTGTTAGCATATGTTTCATTACGAAGTAATAGAAATTCTTTATTTTATTATTAACTTAATTTCTTCAACACAAAATGTTTCATTATTAGGAAATTTCAAAAGACCTGCTAACTTTATTTTCTTAAAATTACAGCATTACTCATAAAAAATAGTCAATTTTTGAGCTTCGTTCCTAATTCTATTTGGCTATAAGACTATATTTTCTATATTATATACATCTATGTACTTCATATATTATTTGGAGTACAAGTGTAATATTTACACTGAGAAATTGATTGAAGTTAGCAATTTTGGGGAGAGTATGGTAGATCAGCTGCTTGTACAAAACCTGTGTAACCTTAAGTGACCATATTTTTCAGGATGTTTTCTGAGATTCATTTAAAATACTTCTTGACTTAGAAAGGGTCGACAAGTGGCTTGATTGGATAGTCAACAGAATGTTTGATTGGATAGTCAACAGAATGTTTGATTGGATAGTCAACAGAATGTTTGATTGGATAGTCAACAGAATGTTTGATTGAATAGTCAACAGAATGTTTGATTGGATAGTCAACAGAATGTTTGATTGGATAGTCAACAGAATGTTTGATTGGATAGTCAACAGAATGTTTGATTGGATAGTCAACAGAATGTTTGATTGGATAGTCAACAGAATGTTTGATTGGATAGTCAACAGAATGTTTGATTGGATAGTCAACAAAATGTTTGATTGGATAGTCAACAGAATGTTTGATTGGATATTTAACAGAATGTTTGATTGGATAGTCAACAGAATGTTTGATTGGATAGTCAACAGAATGTTTGATTGGATAGTCAACAGATTGGATAGTCAACAGAATGTTTGATTGGATAGTCAACAGAATGTTTGATTGGATAGTCAACAGAATGTTTGATTGGATAGTCAACAGAATGTTTGATTGGATATTTAACAGAATGTTTGATTGGATAGTCAACAGAATGTTTGATTGGATAGTCAACAGAATGTTTGATTGGATAGTCAACAGATTGGATAGTCAACAGAATGTTTGATTGGATAGTCAACAGATTGGATAGTCAACAGAATGTTTGATTAAGTAGAGGTGTTTTGATAAAAGTTAAAACATATTTATATTTTTCAAATTAAGTAATATTTGTTATTAATTGGATGCATTTAAAATGAAAATTAAGATATTCTTTGATAAAATTATAGTAAGTTAAAAATATTAATGAAATGATGGTGAATGGTGAAATGTTTACTAACACGTGAAATGATTTTACTTTAAAACTCGAAAATTAACATAGATTTAATGGGCCTCTAAAAAATAAGGAACCCAAATCCAAAACCTGGTCACCTTACTTTATTTATACTGGTTCCATCAAGATATTAAAAGCATGAAGTATCAGAGAAATTTAAACTACTAGGTGTATTATTTGGCTTATAATGAACTTTTTTTTAAATATCTTGCTTTAAAGGAAGACAATCTTGAATTAAATTATTTTCAGCTCTGATAATTTAGCGATGTCTACAAGTTTTATGACATTAGAAAGGATTTCGTCCTTTTTTACCTACCTACAAGACACTAATAAATATCAATAAGTTATATCTAAGAAATTAATTGGGTTTGCTTACATTTTTAGGTTTGTGAAAATTATCTTGGAATTTTATTTGAATGAAAATGCTTTTAAATTTTAAAATTTCTATCAAACTAATAGTTATAGCAGATTTAATAAAATTGTGAACTTACTTTCAAAATCAATGTAATAAACTACTTTATGCTTGGGAAATAAAGTTAAGATAACAGTGAATAAGTCGGATACATTTCGTCAATACAGATGTAAGTGGTTGAGTGTTGACAAGTGACGGGAAATGTCAAGAGTGGAACGAACCCCACTCACATCCGTTTCCTCCTCAGCATCATCAGCTGTTTGGTAGTAATTTACCAAGTCACAAGTTATATTGTTTTCATAAGCAGTAGGATTTTATTTTATACTTAAATTTTAAGAATTGTCTTTTATATGACTAAGTATTTATTTAAATCATTACATTGAACATGGATTACATGTAGCATTTAATATATTGGAAATTTTTTCATTTTTATATAACCTAACAGAAAATATAACACTGTCTATAGCATAACCAAATTTAACCAAAATAAAATAACTACCTCTCATGAGTATTTTTTTCAGCCAAATACTTTTTCTAAAATAATTTTTCCTTAACTGAATGTTTCAAGGCTTGGCATCAACCCTATACGGGAAGAAATTATGGGAATTTCACTTTGATTGAAAAATAATAAAATGTTCATTAAATTCTTCACATTTTAAAATATGTTTACTCCTAAAACAATGTTTTAAATGTAAAATGCTACTAAATTTAGCTGGGTTGTTGTTTTTCATGTAAAGAATAAAATACCTTGCTTGTAATCATCATTACTTCCACTAAACAACAATGTTTAATAATTCTAGACATTATTAAGTAAAAAATAAAGTTCAATTTATATAAAATTCAGTTATATATACATACATGCAACTTTACGTTGAAGGAATGTATTTTTTATATATATAAAACAATTAAAATTAAATATGTTTGGTAATTATTGAACTGTTTTCTTCTAAAGACGTTATGATTGTCATTTATTTTAATACCCAATAAATTTAAACAAGAAATATATGCCTTTAATGTATTGTTTAAACTATAATTGATTTTTGTTGCCAAAAGGTAGATAATGGTTGTAGAATGAAGAGTGTGCTTTTTTCATATTAAAAAATATTTTTCTTTAGAATCTGTTCATGCCAATGCTGATTTGATAATATTCATATCTACAGGGTGTTCAAAATGTTCGAAGATGGTTGAATATTGTTTAGACCCTTACAGATAAAGGTACAAAACTTTGCACATTGCTCCTGGACATAAAAAGCTATTTTACCATATAATCCACCACCTTCGTAGGGGAACGGCCCACTACGAATCGGTAGAAAATCTTAAATGTAAGCATAGGTCGATATACATACCATTTTAAAGGTCTTAGCTAGTAGAACATCATACTGCAAATTAGACCTCGAAAGATTAATCCTGAACAAAATGACGGCACTTGCAAGTTTCAATACTAATAATATGTGCAATATTTTAAACCACCACCATTTAGTGATTGGTAAAGCTTTTGAAGTGGGGTTTGTGGCATTTTTCTATGCTTGACTAGCCCATGCTTACCAACCCATGCTTACACTAAAACATTTTACTGACTCCCCATGGACTGTTCCCATAGAAGAATAGCAGGTCACTGAAAACATATTGAAGTAAGTGTTTGTATAAAGTAATCATGTGTGAAGTTTTGTAGCTTCATCTGATATAGTTAAAAAAAATTAAGCCATTCTTAAACTTGCACAAAGAACAGTATTGAAACTTTCGAGCGCCCATGATCCTAATTTGCGCCATGATATTTTACTAGCTAAGACCTTTTAAAATGGTACGTATAATAATTTGGTTGTTTGTATAAATTTCTTATCTATGTAATTAAAAACAAAGTTATGCTTACATTTAATATTTTCTTTCGACTCCTAGTGAACCGTTTCCCTACGAAGATAGTGGATCACTGAATACATGGTAAAATAGCATTTTATGTCCAGCAGCAACGTGCAAAGTTTTGTACCTTTATCTGTAATGGTCTAAACAATATTCAACCATCCTCGGACTTTTTTAACACCCTACATATTACGTTGCGGCAAAACTTGATTACCTGATGAATATCCCTACAAAAGCTATAAAGCATTATGTGTTCTAGGTAAGTACAATAAATCTAGCCCTTCCACTGTTTACATAATCGATTCAATAGGTTTTATCCCAAGTATGTTGAGTACGATACGTTATAACCTCCCTTCATTACCACGTCATTCCCCAGCACTGTGGGCTCATGGCAGTAAATATCAGCTGACTGGTGTTTTCACAACAGAGGAAGGAAACAATGGCGTCGATGACCTGCGGTGAAATATAGGGTTAATATAATCTCGGATATACCGGTGGACCGGCATGCAACCCTGTGGGAGGTGTGGTTGTTTATTAGGACAGTATCATGGTCTTCATCAATCGTGGGGGACAAAATCGACTTTATTTCCTCTCTTACCTTGTGAAGGCCTTAGTATATTGTTTTGTTAAGTAATAGAACACCCTTAACTGAGAGATTTATTGTGAGTAGTGATCAAATCGTAAATAAATTGGGTACTATTTGAAATATATTTATTTATTTGTTTAATAATGTATGTACCATCTTCTTTGTACAGAAATTTATAAATTATTGAAATACTACTCAAAGAGCATAATTTGGTTGTTTGTATAAAAATGTCTTATCTATCTAATTAAAAACAAACATGTTCAAGAAAGTTAAAATTTTTTGATATAATAAATAAGTATCCCAGAGTTCAAACTGTTTTTGGGTACATATTACTTAAATAAACTACTAAAGTAAACGAGCTGACAAAAATTCGAATTCCCAATTAATATGACCAAAAAGAACATACAAAATGTGTTCTACATTTTTTTTTAAATGGAAAATTTTAGTAAATAAAATATTTATTACTGCAATTCATTAGGAAAATATACTTCAAGAAACAAGTTATTTATACGCAAACTAACCCAATAGTTTTTCAATATTTTGGGAAAACATTAGCCATTCTTTAACCATTTTTAAAATGTTCTCTTAGAGTTACTGTTTTTTGTTTCCTCGGATAGTATTTTAAAAATTCTAAGAGAATTGGCAGAAAAAAGGTCATATACATGAAATTTTCAATTCCATTCTCTATATATTACTATTCCAAAATATTTATAATTTTTAACTTCTTTACTTCTTAAAAAAGTAAATTAAATATTGACGGTTTAAATTTCAATTGCAATCAATATTATCGTACCTTAATATATTTTCTTTTTTTTTATCTCCTCTTAAATTAAAAATCGTGTATTTTTAAAATTAAAAAATGTATTTACTTTTTTCACTTAATTAAAAAATAATGCTTATTCGACCAATATCATATTACCTTGGTATATGATTGAATTTTTAGTAAAATTATTTATTTTTATTTTTATTAAAATAAATAATAAAAATCATTACTGTATTTATTAATAATGATTTATTTCTGTCAGCTAAGAATGTCACAGCTGTATCATTCGCTAAAGCCGTCATTGTACCTTGGAAAACTCCCTTGCATAGATCAATCGTCTAAATTAAGAATAATATTATGGCCAACACAGAACCTTGAAGTACTCCATATTTTATTTAACCAGGATCACACTCGACATTGTCAATTTTTACGTATTGTTTTCTACTTTATAAGTAACTCCCTAAACCAAGTATGTGCAGTTTCCCTAATGCCTACTTCCCATAGTTTACGGAATAATATGTCATGATACACAGAGTCAAAAGCCCTGGCTATGTCTATGAATATTGCTAAACACTTCTTCTTACAATTAAAATAAATATAAATATTTTCTAGGAAAGAGGTAAGTGCTTTCTCTGTTGACATATCTTTTTGAAAACCAAACCGGTTATTGCTGAAAGATTCATTGTATTCCAAACATATTATAAGTTTTTTCTGCAGTTTTTCTAGTATTTTTATGAATACAAACAATTGAGAGATATTTCTGTAATTTCTTTCTGTAATTACTGACAGAACTTCAACTGTCTGTCCTATTTAAATAGAGGAATAACCATAGCAGATTTAAAACAATTTGTAAATTTTACTGAACTAAGACTTAAATTAAAAAGGCACTCAAGAAAATTTAAAAGTTTATTAGAGGTAACTTCTTTTATTGTCTTTGAACTAATATAATCATATCCTGGCACTTCTCCAGGTTTTATATCCCGAATGACATGTTGTTTCATTTTTGTGGTACCACAGGTAGAATAAACATTAATTTATTTCATAATCTATCGGGGGAAAATTATCATATTCAGTTATAGCTATGTTAATCGGTACTTATTTCTAAGTTTATTTGATATATTCAGAAAGTAATCAGACAAAAAATCAAATCGTGTTTTATCTGTTAAATTATTTGGTTTTCCTTCTGCTATGGTTTTATTGGCATTGGTTTTTTTGTGTCATCTCTTACTTCATCAAACTTTATGAAATAATATATTTATTTCGTAATTTAATTTCATGTTTGATCCTTGTAGAATATCAGTCATAGTTTCTTTGTAGTCTAATATTATATGACTGAGCTCTTACTTTTTTATATAAAATGTATATTTTTTAAATTGCACACAAAGCTTATTTATGATCCAGGGTTTTAGCCCTTCAAATCTGCTACAACCATTCAGTGTTACTTAAGCACCTCAATCATTCCAAAAATTATTTTCAGAAACTATTCAAAAGCTAAGTCTACACATGTAATACATACTGACAGACCAGTCAGAAATATCTATTTTACATTTTAAATTTTATAATTTATCCTAATTTGTTTTTATCTAATTATCTTTGCATCCTTCAAACAGAAACATTGAAACATAAATTATTGAGTGATCAGTTATAGCCAACTTAAAAACACGTGACTCATAATTTAGAATTTTGTCTTTTTTCATTATTTTAATAAAAATATTATCATCTACAGTATACATGAGCACATTAATCTTTGTAATTTCATTCTCCAAAGGTTTTAATCGAAAACTATCCATCAGGTTTAAACATGTATAAGCACGAAAACTATTATTTTAAATACTCAACTTAATATCTACTGTCAGTATAAAAATTGTATTTCTATATTTAAAAAAAACGTTTTTGGTATCATTAATAAACAAATCCACTGATCTTTTTGTGCAAACAATAGATAAAACCAAAAACTCGGTCCTAAGGACGGTCAGACAGCTGATAAGGCTTGCCCCTGCCTTTCATACACTGCAACTCTTCCAGACCGATATTTATTATTGCACTTAACTACGTCGTAGACATATTTTTCACAAACTAACTTTGTGTCGTAAATCCAAATGTATGTTAAAATAAATTTTGTATTCCTTCTAACTTTGCTAATTGCAATTAAAAATCTGTCAAATTGTTCTCTTAATCTACAACAAGTTTGACAAAAGACACACAAATTTAAATACATTAGAATATATAAATAAAACACTATAAATAAATAAGCTTCATATTTTAAGCTATTTATTATTATTACAAAGTCTCTTTACAGTAAACAGCAAAGTCAGAATTATAGATACAACTAAATACAATTAATACATAAGTACATTGGTGATACTGACTGTTTGGTCCCACCCCCACCCACCCACCCATACACGTACTGAATTGACCCACATTGGTATTGACCCCCTGCACAATTTTTACCACTGCACGTGTGTAGGTGAGCGGGAGGGTGTTTACCACTGCACGTGTGTGGTTGGGTGGGTGGGGTATTACCATTGCTCATGTGTGGGTGGGTGGGTGTTTACCACTGCACGTGTGTGGGTGGGCGGGTGTGTGTTTACCTCTGCCCATGTGTGGGTGGGCGGGTGGTCTTTACCTTTACCACTGCATGTGTGTAGGTCAACGGATGGGTATTTACCACTGCACGTGTGTAGGTGAGCGGGTGGGTGTTTATCACTGCACGTGTGTGGGTGGGCGGACGGGTCTTTACCACCGCACATGTGTGGGTGGGCGAGTGGGTGTTTACCACTGCACGTATGCTGGTGGGCGGGTGGGTCTTTACCACTGCTCGTGTATGGGTGGGCTGGTGGGTCTTACTATTTAACGTTATGGGTGGGCGGGTCGGTCTTTACCACCACACGTGTGTGGGTGGCCGGGTGGGTCTTACCACTTAACGTTATAAGTGGGTCATTACCCCTGCACGTGTATGGGATCCTCCCATAGAAGCACTGCATTCTAACACTTAGACAGTATGTTAAATCTAATGGAGTATAGGTTTGTGTAAGAAATATATCTAGAATGTTTCACTTACCACTGTACGTGTATGGGTGGGTGGGTGGGTGGGCCATTACCACTGTACATGTATGAGTGGGTAGGTGGGCCATTACCACTGTACGTGTATGAGTGGGCGGTTGGGCCATTACCACTGTACGTGTAATGGGTGGGCGGGTGGGCCAATACCACTGTACGTGTATTCATTGTTAGCTATCTGTTTCTGTTGTTATATTATGGCTAACGGCTCGCCCAATGTATAATTTACATTTATAATGCTAGGACAAAGTCATATTTCATTTGTGCTAGGAGTTCCATATTTAATTTTGTGTGCTTTGCCATAAACACAGCCTTCACAAAACTCAGTATCGACTGATGTTTCAATTCCTAGTTCATTTTTTATCAAATTTTTGATGTGACGTTTGTCTTGGTGTGCCATGAGTTCATGATACAACTGTAAGTTTTAGCTGGATTTATTATAGCATTAACAGTAGGTCTATTAGAAAACTGTGAAACGTTACTTATATTAATTATATTCTCAAAGTTGCAATAACATGTTGTTAACTACCGAGGTTCGACTTCAAAATCTACCGAAGTTTTATCATTTTACATTGAAACTGGTTGAATAAAGATTAAGGCCAGGCCTATAGGTCCATGTGAAATGGCGAGTGAAGTTAACAAAAAAAAAAAAAAAAAAAACATTAAATTTGAAACGCAATGTGAGGAATAGTATAATGTGTGTGTGAGGAATAGTATAAGGAATAGTATAATTGTGTAAAATTTTAGAGAGTTGAACGCATATGAAAATAAACTGACTTATCAAATATAGATATTCTAGTTCCATTCAAATCATTATAGTGTATGAAACTAATAAGTTTATAAAAAAATAATTAAAATTAAGATACATTAAAACAAAAAAATGCAACATTTTTTAAAATAGTAACCCAAAATGGTTTTACAATTAGTAATTGTACAACTAGACGTGATATACAAAAGGACAAACGAAGATATTATGAATTATGACTACTTTGTACTATTTCAAAATTGCAGTTATTTTGAGTTTTCAAAGTTTAATATCTTGAAAAATATATCAAAATAACTAAAAGATTTAAAAAAATTACAACAAATCTATTTCTTAAAAAATAGTACAAAGATTGTTACGATCAGATAATTAATGACTGATAACTTTTAATTTTTTAATACAGTAATGCTAATTTTGTGGCAATTATATCTAATGAGCATGCACTGTATTACAAAAATTACAACGTATCAGTAATTAATGATTTCGTCTTGACAATATATGTACCATGTTTTAGAAAATCCAATTTTACAACTGTCGTGTGTCTTGTCGTTTTTTTTTTTTTTTTTTTTTTTTTAATATATCCTATTTAAGATATTAAGATTTGAAAACTGTAAATAGCTTCAATTCGGAAATAGTACTATAGTAAATGATTTATTATTATTCTTAATCCATGTACTGGGTTTGAAGATAACATACTGAGGAATTATTAAGTAATGATTGACTATGTAAAACACATTGAGACAGACGGACGGAAAACTAAGCGTTTCAGGGAAAATGCTTATGGGAATGTTTTTACTGGTTTTTATGTCTCGTAGTCTTGAAAGGTTTTTTATGATCACACTATACAGGGTAGCAAAAATCAAAACTGTATTACAAATATTAAAATGACGTTAGTAATATACATGAGTTCCTGCAAAAATTAATATCAGTCAAATATATATATGTGGTTTTTTTAAATAAAAACTAAGACATTGATTACCTCAAATAATAGCTTATATTTAAATACTTGTTGAATATTTGTCCATTCTTACTAATTATGACTTTGTTGGTAACTAAGCATTGTTATTTTTACTTTTATGTTAATAAAACAAAAAACTACATCATGAAATATTAATAAACTTTTAAATCTTTTTTATACCTAGAGTCCTTTAAATATTACAAACAAATGTTTAATTTGTACTAAAATCAATGAGTACATATTAAATAAATAAACTGCGATGATAAACATTCAGCTTATTTCAACCATTAATTAGTTGATTACCTACTGAGAGTTACTTTGTCCATATGTAAAGTGAGCACCCAATACAACATATAAGCCGTAACTAGATTTCAAAACTTGCTGATTGTTTGACAAACGTGCTGTACTTCTTATGTGTTTAGTTTTTATCCATCATCAATATTGAAGTTGAGATCGAGTTGATATTGATTACTTAAATTATAAACTATTATTTTTATTGAAAATGTAATAATTTGAAAATATAATACATGAATAATTTACAATTTTTGTCATTTTTATTTTTTCCTTCTTTGATTCTTTAAATTTAAAATCGATATTATGTATAGCTTCTATTTTTTGTTATTTAATAAGCAATTCACTAACTACCGTTATCCATGTAAAAATTCATTTGCCCTTGGATCTACGCGTGCGAAGTTTGCCGTGAGGCCAAAGAGTTAAGTGGGTAGTTCGACCAAATCCTCCTCACACACTTCCGTTTCCGGACGTTTAACCGGATATGGAAGTTTCGTCATGTAGTTTCCCATAAATCTACGTTGCTTCAGTTTGAGAAAGAAACATTACGAAAACTCCAATAAAAGCTTTATGCTTTTACTGATGTATTCATCTTATTATATATAGTCAAAAAACGATGTACTTACTTACAAGAAAATCTCCGGTACCATTGCACGGATTTTGAAGACATTTGGAGAGAAGCTAGCTTTTTTATTATAGAAATCCATTAAGAAAGCATTTCTTGTCATTCCATTGCTAAGGAGTATGACCAGCTCCTCCAAATACATTTCTTGTCATTCCATTGCTAAGGAGTATGAACAGCTCCTCCAAATACATTTCTTGTCATTCCATTGCTAAGGAGTATGAACAGCTCCTCCAAATACATTTCTTGTCATTCCATTGCTAAGGAGTATGAACAGCTCCTCCAAATACATTTCTTGTCATTCCATTGCTAAGGAGTATGAACAGCTCCTCCAAATACATTTCTTGTCATTCCATTGCTAAGGAGTATGAACAGCTCCTCCAAATACATTTCTTGTCATTCCATTGCTAAGGAGTATGAACAGCTCCTCCAAATACATTTCTTGTCATTCCATTGCTAAGGAGTATGAACAGCTCCTCCAAATACATTTCTTGTCATTCCATTGCTAAGGAGTATGAACAGCTCCTCCAAATACATTTCTTGTCATTCCATTGCTAAGGAGTATGAACAGCTCCCCCAAATACATTTCTTGTCATTCCATTGCT
The DNA here is from genome assembly GCA_035578905.1 of Stictocephala bisonia. Classification (NCBI taxonomy): domain Eukaryota; kingdom Metazoa; phylum Arthropoda; class Insecta; order Hemiptera; family Membracidae; genus Stictocephala; species Stictocephala bisonia. The sequence continues at coordinate 79,467 of JAQJVL010001050.1, forward strand.
AAGGAGTATGAACAGCTCCCCCAAATACATTTCTTGTCATTCTATTGCTAAGGAGTATGAACAGCTCCCCCAAATACATTTCTTGTCATTCCATTGCTAAGGAGTATGAACAGCTACTCCAAATACATTTCTTGTCATTCCATTGCTAAGGAGTATGAACAGCTACTCCAATTACATTTCTTGTCATTCCATTGCTAAGGAGTATGAACAGCTCCTCCAAATACATTTCTTGTCATTCCATTGCTAAGGAGTATGAACAGCTCCTTCAAATCTATTTTGTTTAAGAGTAACACTGGCACTAATTTAATTTGATTAATGATTCATTTTAAACAGTTGGTTTTCATTGTGATATTTTTAGGGTAGTTCCTACCATGATTGTACTACTTTACGTCCTTCTGAATTATACTTAAAGGGTTTTTATGCAACAAGCCTTTGTTGTCTAGGAGAACGACCGCAGGTTGAGTCTTTATATTAATGTGATAGTTTAGAGAGAACCACGGAGGGAAGGGGTAAGAAAGCGTAGAGAACCACCACGAAGTGAAAAAAGAGCTGTTGGCTAGTAACATACAAAGTTTAAACTAAGTTTATAATTATTAAATACCCATTTATCAGCCTGGAACTCAGTGTTAGTTCTACATGGTAACCAGCAGAGGCAATAAAGCATTAACGTAATAAAAATAAAAATTATATTTATTCAGTAAATTGGTAATTAATGTTAAATTATAGCATACATTAGTATATCCCTTTTTATCATAATTCTTAAAATTTACAAAAATATAAAATGATGTATGGTAAAGTGTTGGTCAATAACACATTATAAGCCTATCTACCTCACTTCCATGTTCAATTGAACCTGCGACAGGTTTTGGCCGCACCAACAATCAGCCTCTACTGATTTCTGTCCAGTGCCAGTAGTATGTCCTTTCCTGTGATTTGAGATCCTTGAGAATTTGTCTAACCACCTTAGTCTCGGCCCTCCGAGTGATCCTCTTCCATTAATCCTTCACTCTTAATTCCTTCTTTATTCATTAGATCTCATTCTTCTTCTTTAATTTAATGCCACAGTGTATTGAATAGAACTTGTACGTTAATTTTTATTGACAAAATAATTATGTTTTAAAGGTAACAAGCAGCCATACAAGCAATTTTTGCGATATGACCTTTCAGTTATATATTATTTCACAATGTAAAAATAGCCTCCTTCAAGATCATCGTTTACACTATATAAAAAGTGATGTAATATTGAGGTCTGCCACTACTGAATGTTAAAACCACTTACATTTAAATGGAACTACACTACTGGACACCAAATAAGCTTATAATTTAGACACAACACCAGATGAAAAATATATTTATGTCAAGCCTAAAAAAAATCAAATATAGTATTACCTATACAGTAATATATTATAGCACTGACCTCATAATAAGTACAGAATCATTTAAATCTATAGTAAAAATTCAATATTTATTTTTGTACTAGTAGTCTTGTGTGTGTATGTATCTTTTAGACGACGAAAGATTGGAATTAGCTTTGCCATACATGTAACATGTTTTGTACAAGACATGTTTCATAGGACAAACATTGTGAAAATAACAAATAACAGGATACCTCAACATCTCCCTATGATATGGATACATACTTCTTTCTTCTTTTCAACTATGATCTCTAGCTTACACAAATCTATACTTGTTACTTTTTAGTGACCACTCTACTAGTCAAGTTCTGTGGTTGTGTGTAGTACAATTGAGGAATGGCAATTATTCAGTCCTGTGATTGCGGATTCAAAGTTCAAATTACGGACCACATAGTTAGAGCTTGCTCATCTCATTATTTTTATGGGGAGATTAACTGGTCTTCATTCAATCGGAGAATCAGGTGAGGAATGGTTACGAAACTTGATGCTATCTTTGTGATGGGAGATCAATATTTATACACTAAGACACAAGTAGTTTGTACTGCAGATTTTATTTTATTTAAATATCATTAGTTTATTGGTTTGATTTTTAATTTTCTTATTAGTTTGGTAACTGGCTTATAAAAGCCATACGTTTTGTATTGGTTATTCGAACAATTTGCTAACAGAGAGAAAGAACCACGCAGGAAAGAACTTTAGCCCGTTCACATACAGATGACGTAAGCAAACTTCCCACCAACCCATCTACATTAGATCGATTCATTTTCAATTACTTTCAGATAATTACTTCATGGCGTCAAGACTTTGAAGCAGGTTAACCCTGCCTTGAATGAATGCTTTATCAGTAATGTTTACTGTACAGGTTAACTCTGTCTGATTAAGTTCCTTGCACAGATCAATAATCTATGGTTAAAAATAAATATGTCTCTCCTAAACAAATTATTAATATCTCTCTCCCTTGAACTTGAAGTCTTTATTAGTAAATATTCGGTTATAGCCACATTTTTTAAACATTTTTGCCATGTTCATTATCTTATCGGCTATTAAAGATAAGACAAACGATCAAAATGATTCCTTTAAACTATTCATAACTTATGTTTGTAATATATATATATATATACTCGTATATATATATATTTCTAACTTAACCAGACATTTCAGTCATACCGAGTCCCTAAGGGAAATTCTTCTTTACTTCAGATTTAATTACCTGTTTTATCATAACTATTACCAATTATTGAGTCAGTCTATCTGTTTTTATTACCATGTATTTAGTTAGTTTATTGTGTACAGGCATGGAGACCCAGTGGCGAGCAGTCTTAGGTGTTACGACCTACAATATGAGTTAAAGTAGTAAGTTGGAAGTCTTGACTGGGTGTTATTATCAGTCAATGTAGTAATATTCATCTTGTACTATACGGGTTCTCTCTGCTTCATTAAGTGAACTGAACACAGCAATCGTCTATGAAGGTAACAGCTTGATTGAGGTAACAAGGAAATAATCCTCTCCTTAGAAATAATTATCAATATTATTTTGAACACCCTTTCAAAGTAAAGGAAGTTCACTCATCAATAAGTAATAATACAAAAAGTAATAATCCCTTTCTCCATAGACATTGATTTGACATTTCTTCAGTAATATAAAACTTGAATTTTCTTTCAAGCAAGGTTTATGTGGGCCTAAATCTGTCCCTTTTGAGTAAACTACTAATGGAAATCGTATTTATCCATTACATAAAATACCTTTTACTTTAATGAATAATTACAAATTTAATTGTTCAGAGTGGGTGGGTTAATACCACTGTACGTGTACAGGAAGTGGGTGGGTTAATATTACCGTACGTGTATAGGAGAGTGGGTGGGTCAATACCACTGTACGTGTATAGGTGACGGGTGGGTCAATACCCCTGTACGTGTACAGGAAGTGGGTGGGTTAATATTACCGTACGTGTATAGGAGAGTGGGTGGGTCAATACCACTGTACGTGTATAGGTGACGGGTGGGTCAACACCACTATACGTGTATAGGAGAGTGGTTGGGTTAATACTACTGTATGTGTACAGAAGAGTGGGTGGGTCAATACCACTGTATGTGTATAGGAGAGTTGGTGGGTTAATACTACTGTACGTGTATAGGAGAGTGGGTGGGTCAATACCACTGTACGTGTACAGGAGAGTGGGTGGGTCAATACCACTGTACGTGTATAGGAGAGTGGGTGGGTTAATACTACCGTACGTGTATAGGAGAGTGGGTGGGTCAATACCACTGTACGTGTACAGAAGAGTGTATGGGTTAATATTACCGTACGTGTACAGGAGAGTGGGTGGGTTAATACTACCGTACGTGTATAGGATAGTGGGTGGGTCAATACCACTGTACGTGTATAGGTGACGGGTGGGTCAATACCACTATACGTGTATAGGAGAGTGGTTGGGTTAATACTACTGTATGAGTACAGGAGAGTGGGTGGGTCAATACCACTGTACGTGTATAGGAGAGTGGGTGGGTCAATACCACTGTACATGTACAGAAGAGTGTATGGGTTAATACTACCGTACGTATATAGGAGAGTGGGTGGGTTAATACCATTGTACGTGTACAGGAGAGTGGGTGGGTTAATACTACCGTACGTGTATAGGAGAGTGGGTGGGTCAATACCACTGTACGTGTATAGGTAACGGGTGGATCAATACCACTATACGTGTATAGGAGAGTGGTTGGGTTAATACTACTGTATGTGTACAGGAGAGTGGGTGGGTCAATACCACTGTACGTGTACAGGAGTGCCTCTGAAAATGCTATATATTAATAGCGAATGCTATAAAACGACATATTGTGCAGTATTATGCATTCGAGTATTTCATTACTAAGGTTTTGGTTAATGGAGCACTGATTGTCATTACTTTTATATGTAAATAATTAAAATAATATTTTCCACATTAATAGTATACGAGAAATACAAGAGATTCCTTTTTCCGTAAATAATACATTATTTTCAGGTATGTACAATAATACCATTGGCCTCACTAGTAACATGGTAACGTAAAACAGGGCAGACAGTTTACCCTTTTGAGTGTCCCTGTATTATTTACAATCCAGGTTTACTAGCAGTTATTACAGACCTCGGTTTTACAGCAATATCGATTTCGTCTTTTTCTGGGTTTTTTTTTTTTTTTTGTCTTTAATGTTTTTTTTTCTATCAAAAATTTAATAGAACGTGTTGCTTATACACTATAATATTACTGATGGCTTACAAATCGTTGCCTATTTAATTCATCTTATTTTATAACGAATCTGGTCCTTTGATATTCTTTAAATTTACAGGTCGGATACTACATTTTCATTTCTAAAAATTATTATAAACATAATTGAAAATATTTTTCAGTTGTTTGCAAAGTTAAAAATATTTGCTAAATATAATATTATTTACACTGTCAAAAACTAACAATTTTTAATCGGTATGATTCATACATAGTAAAAAACTGGATAGTATTTATTCTATTAAAGATTATAAAATGTTAATGGAAACACATTACTTACTTTTTAAATTGCAATTGTACATTAACTTATTATGTCAAAAATAATTGTAACACTATGTACTAAACAGTAATTGATTCGTGCAAGACCGGTCAACAATATTAGAGTAGAAGATAAACTGTTCTAGTCTGAACTACAATCACTGTTCTTTTAAAGCTACACACAGTAAAATTATATTTTGCTTAAGAACGGTGTTAATTTTTGAGATTCTAATCCACACGATTAGCATATGTCTAAAGAAACTGTCCCAAACATCCAACGTTGTTTATTTTATTGGAAAAAAGGAAATTTTCTGCTAACTCAACTACATAATACTTTTTTTTTTTTTTTTACGTTGCATATGGGCCTGCAAGCACGCACTTGGACATTATTTATTGAAAAGTGCCCACTGTTAGCTAATTTAAGGATTAAAGTGTTGGACCTTGCCCTCCACAGTCCGAACCCTTGGCTACTGAGTCACCACGCTGTAAATCTATCTGAGGATGTTTTTTGCCAAATGCTAAAATTGTTGCAATCGAAATTGTTTGTATGAATACACAATTGTGACGTTCAGCAGGCGTATCGTCCCTCAGGTTTTTATCACACGGGAAAAATTATTGTGTGCAGTAAAAATTAATAACATGAACTATTCAAACATTATTGGGTAGTAAGGTTACGGCGAGTGATTTTCAATTTATTACAGCCTTATAAACTCAATAACTACATATGAATGAATTTAACCAATTTGTTCTATTGAATGTTGGTAATTTTAAATGTTCTATTAATATTTACGACCTTTTTGGTTAAATAAATCCCAAGCTTCTAAAGCAACTAACTGAACATGAAAACTTGAAAGAATTAGTTTAATTGCATATTTATAGGGTTATTTATATATGGTGTTCATTGTCAGTTGTTTTTATTGAAGATGAACTAAAGTATTGTTTTTATATGTATATATTATAAATTTAAATTCTCATTTATATATCATATATTATATTAATGCTACAATGTAATTTAGTTTAAACCAGTTTTATTGCTGATTATTATAAACCTTAATTTTTCGACAATACTTTCCAAAATGGTAACATTTATATTTCAGCTACTATGTGAAATACGACAGCACGTACTAGACGGAATATAAGGAAGTACATTTGTTCTAGTTGAGTGTTGAACCTAGATTGAAAGGCAAACTTACTTGATATACATGAGGTGAATATGTTGTAAAGTAGATTGTCTGGTAGACTAACTTCGAAGGAAGAGGTTGGCTGGTATGTTAGTCAAGTCAGTCAGTTCTCCATATTCATTGAAGTTTGTTCTGAACGCAATGGTTAAGCTTTAACAATGTATGCAGTGTTCATTTTACTTCATTGTATTCTGGAATAAAACTGATCATTTTTTGGCTGGCATTGAATCAAAATACATTTTTTATTTGTGCATTTAACGGTAAATGTTGTACTGGTTTCATTGTGCCATATTGTTAAGACTAGTGCGAAAGTTGTTTTTGAAGGGGTGCTGTCTAGTTTAATCTAAATTTGAAAGCATATTTTATAAGTCTTATATTTCTCTACTTAACAGTATATTCATGTAGCATTTTAATACATTGTACATTTTCCCACTGTAATCTCAGTAAAGCTCAAAGCTGCCACGTAAGTAGTACCTAGCTCAAACAATTTGTTCATTTTAAGTTTCATCTAAATAATATATCCTGTGAAACTTAATGTGCTGATATTTAAACTTGTTTCACTCCTAGCCATGTAAATATTATTTGTACAACTTATTTTATACATATAAAAAGGATTTAAATAATTCATTTTAAGAAATTCAAAATTTATGTGTTAAAATTGTTTTATGTGCAAACATTTTCATCTTATCCTTCGCTAAAAATGTTTGTATCACCGATTGTAGAAACACCTTTACTTGTATATTATTGTATTTATATTGCACTGGTTTCACATTTCTACACAAAAGTATTTTGTTGATAATTACATTATAATCAATGCTGGAAATAAAAATATGTATCTTCAACATGTCAAATCAGTGATCGATGGGTTTCAATGCATACGAAACACGTTGAATTGTCTGGGGAAACAATTTCTCCAACTCTCTCGCGAATTCATATCAATTGTAAATTTATTTCAAGGCAGCTCAATATATCTCAAATATTTTTATTTTAATAAAACTACAGTAACACAGTTATAACCACATAATTTTAGAATATAAGTTTAAGAATTTGTAACATTTATTCTTAACAGTATAACCTAAGTGAAATTTAATCCACAAGCATCCAGTCACTAGGCTTTGGAGAACTAACCATCTTTGAGCATAAGTGATTTCAGTTACTGAACCAGATCACATTACTTAAGTTCACATTCTTGTAGTACACCTAATATTAACGCTAAGGTAAACAAACGAGAACAATGTTTCAGCATTAAAATTATGATTGTTATATTTCTTTTCTTCTACGATAATATTTTTACCTTGTCTATTGCCTCATGCCTAAGCACTATAACTGGAGAAGTCCATCAACTATACTGCTTATGCTCAAAAACTTTATGTTCTTTAGTATAAATTTAGTAAGAAACCCCACACAACAAACAAACAGCAAAGAATTGTTGTATGTAAGAACTATGTATTCTTTTATTTCTTTGTGGTATGTACCTTCAGAAACATTACAAATTAAATTTAATGTTAGTTTTTTTGAATTGCTTTTTCATTAATATTTATAAAGATCGTTCCTGATATAACAGAGGAAAATTATGTACTATTAACCCATCTTTCTATTTGATATTCAAAACAGTTTTTATTGCATTTTGATTTAGTACTAAGTGTTCTACCTTTCTCATATGATAATGAAAGTAGTTGGTAGGAGTGCATGTAACTTAAAAATTATACAACATGTTATAAATTCAACTAGGGCATTTTTGTACTGTACAGTATTTGGAATACAGCACTGTAGAGATTTTTATGATTTTACATTTTTATACAGGGTTGGGTAAAAGTCTGGAATATATTTATTTATTTCAAAACCATTGAAAAAAATGCAATGAAACTCTGCAGTCATTTACATGTCCCTATACCAAACATTTAGACATATATTACTTGTTTTTTGCATAGCCAGGTGATGGGCCAAGAAGGAAGTCTTTAAAATGTTAAATGTAAGCCTATCATGAGTGTTATCTCATTTTAAAGGTCTTTGTTTGTAAAACACAAGAGTGCAAATCTGAGGTCAAAAGGATGCCCAGTCAAAAAATATGCCTCTCAAAGAATTTAATGATAGGGTTGGGCAAGAGTCTGGAATGTATTTATTAATGTTAAAAATATTAAAATCAAATTAACTTAAAACTTAAAACCATACCACACATATGGAAATATTTTACTTGTTTTTTTGCATATCCAGAGGATGGCACATGAAGGAAGTCCAAAACATTTTAATTGTAAGCCTACCTCGAGTTATACCTCATTTTAAAGGTCTTTGTTTATAAAACACAATAGTGCAAACTTGAAGTAAAGGATGTCTTTACCTTAAGACTGTCTAAACCTAGTCAGAAAATATAGCCTCTCAAATAATTTAATGTCAATTTATAACAAACACTGCTTAATACAAAGGTAAGAAAGGTGCTGCGTAGAGCTATAATTACTATGATAATATTCTTAAACTATTTTACGTGAACCTAATGACAAAAGTGTTTTAATAAATGTTTCTTATTTTTATCTTACTTAAATAGCATAGCTATTTTTATAACGCAGTCGTTTGTTACGATCGTTAACAATCAACAACATACTAAGCAACAGGAACCTGAAACTGTTAAATAAATATCCGTATAATTGAGAAGAATTAGTAATAGGAGATTAAATTTTTGAATCGTATCGTTTTGACCTCAGATTTCCACTTTTGTATTGTAGAAACAAAGACCTTTAAAATGAGGTATAAATCGAGTTAGGCTTACTTAAAAAGTTTTAGACTTCCTTCATGTGCATCATCTGGATATGCAAACAACAAGTAAAATATGTCCATATGTTTGGTATATGAACATGTATATAACTGCAAAGTTACATTACATTTCTTTCGATGGTTTGGAAATTAATAAATATATTCCAAAATTTTTCCCAACCCTGTATATGTATACATAGTTATATACATAAAATTTATAAGTATAAACAGTTTTTATAATCATTCTATTCAATTAATGTTTGTACATATGATTAATTACATTTTGATTACATACATCCTTACTATATCTTGTTATCAAAGTCACAGTTAAGAAATTTATGTTCAAAATGTAATGTTTAACTGTTTCTAGATTTAACTAAAATATATAGAATACAAATACTCTAGTCTGTGCATTACCATGAGAGAGTTGTAATTAATAAATATGTTTTTATAAGTTAAGTGAATCGTTAGACAAACACTGCAAGGGAAGCGTGTAACCGTCAATATTTAGGGTCGTCAAGAATGATACAGGGTAATTGTCTGGTGGTCGAGGTAATTGTCTGGTGGTCGAGGTAATGGTCTGGTGGTCGAGGTAATTGTCTGGTGGTCGAGGTAATTGTCTGGTAGTCGAGGTAATTGTCTGGTGGTCGAGGTAATTGTCTGGTGGTCAAGGTAATTTTATGGTGGTCGAGGTAATTGTCTGGTGGTCGAGGTAATTGTCTGGTGGTCGAGGTAATTGTCTGGTGGTCGAGGTAATTGTCTGGTGGTCGAGGTAATTTTCTGGTGGTCGAGGTAATTTTCTGGTGGTCGAGGTAATTGTCTGGTGGTCGAGGTAATTTGCTTATTCAGAGCATATTACAAACAGTGCATTATATCAAAGGAATATTGACTTCCCTTTTATAAATGATCACGGATAAATCCTATACTTCATTATCCCTTAAGTGTAGGCCAATGCACTCTAATAGCAACAAATCACATTTGTAATAGATCACAACACAAGAGGTGTTGTGGGAAGTTAAATTTCTTTTAATATATGACTGTAACTTTTTCCCCAGATTGTAAAAGTATTCTTTTACTTTTTTGTCTTTTAATATGAAATTAAAATCTAGGGTTGGTGAGTCTTATTTGTTCCCTAATGTTGTGGATGGATGGTTTTACAAGTCTGTGTCGTACAAAGTCCAAATAAGTTGGCACTAGTGGCACAGTTCTGTAATCCTGCTACTTGGGAACAACGTATCGTATGCAACAGGTTCTACGGTCTCCTCTTAATACTGACTTGGCATCCGCTCAATAGTATCGGCGTGAACACTACTAGAGAAGTGTTGGATGTCCATGTTGGGTGGTAGTCAGTGAACGGATGTTTAGTACATGAGAGAACTGAGTATCAGGCTCGTCAATTAGCTAAAAAACCGACCAAACAATGTCTCATATCTATAAATAATTATTTTTACAAGAAATATATGTGGTCCATCAAAGTTGTATACATCCTTTTATAAATAGTCCATAGGCTGGAGAGGAAGTTACACGTACGCTGGTATTGGCCCACTCACCTACTCTTGTACATCTACCCACCCGTACACGTATGGTGAAAATGATAACTATATGAAGTGATACGTAGGTATGTAATGGGAGGGTTTGTGTACCCTTAGCAATAAAGAATTTCCTTTTTTAATCAATTAATTTTCTTGGAATGTGACTTACAATCTGTACATATTTTTATAAAAGTGTATTACAATTAATATTATATAGACGAGGATTTTAATTTGTGAATGCATTACATCAGTAAATAATATAGAAAGTCTTAAATGTTTGACGAACAACTGTCCTTGCACTAGTACACTAAGAGATGATTTTTATTCTTCAATATTTTTTTAAAAACATCATAGTGTAATATTTTAGTAATGATTGAAATATTTTAATGTATGTTAACAATGTTCAACAACATTATCGTATCGTATATTTTATATTATTATTTATAAAATCTCATTATTTTGGTAAATATAATTATTTTTACAGAAGAATCCTTACTCGTCACCAATGACCATTGCTAGTTTATGATAAAAACAAACTCTGATATATTATGCAATTCAACAGTAGTGTTTTTATAGAAAAATAATAATAATAACAAGTAATGTAATCCAAGAAATGATTTCACCTCCTTTTAGGTTTTATTATTTCTAAAAACGTATTATTTATGTATATCTCTTATCAACCCTTATCACTGTGCGAGTGTCGGCCGCTGGCACAGGTCTGGTCTGGGAGCTGGAATGGGCGTCTCCCTGCTACACAATCAATAGCGTCTTGTCGCCTAGCAACGTTCACATCTACCCTCTCACTTGCACTCAGGGCGCCTGGCATACCATTCTCGTCATTTCTCTGATTGTCTGTCTCCCTCACTCCTGTGAGGAAGATGTATTGCGAATCTTCCATCTGTCCCAGTCTTTGACACCAATTCTCCAGTCCCCCCCCCTCCACTCTAGGATGTCCTTGTGTTTTGCGTTGTTACATGTACGATATATATATATATATATATATATATATATATATATATATATATATCCAAACAACTTAAAAGAGTTAACAACTATACGGAATTTCTGTATGAATACGAGAAAATTAAAGTTAGTTACCCGTCCAGTAATCAACAATATTCTCAAACCAATCATGTTGAATTGAAATGATTTGGAATAGGTGGCCGATTATTTCAAGGTGTTTACCAAGTTTTGTATATTTATTCGAGTGTGCTGGAGACAAGTATGCTTAATGTTGAGGACTGTTAACTATTTTTATACTTAATCTACTTAATGTTGAGGACTCTTAACTATTTTTATACTTAATCTACTTAATGTTGAGGACTGTCAACTATTTTTATACTTAATTTACTTAATGTTGAGGACTGTTAACTATTTTTATACTTAATCTACTTAATGTTGAGGACTGTTAACTATTTTTATACTTAATCTACTTAATGTTGAGGACTGTTAACTATTTTTATACTTAATCTACTTAATGTTGAGGACTGTTAACTATTTGTATACTTAATCTACTTAATGTTGAGGACTGTTAACTATTTGTATACTTAATCTACTTAATGTTGAGGACTGTTAACTATTTTTATACTTAATCTACTTAATGTTGAGGACTGTTAACTATTTTTATACTTAATCTACTACTACTTAATCTCTGTATCTATGTAATGTGGACGACTAATGACCTTCACAATCACTAACTGCAAGTGGATTAGTAATGAAATATGAAGTCGAACGTACTCATGTTCATCGTGGATTGCAAAGTGACACCCTAGAATCGAATTGTTACTACATATGCATTTAAGTACTATACAGTCACATATAGAACTGTAATTAGGGTTAATGTTGGTTTTCAGTAACCGTTTCATAATAGATTTAAAATGGTACTTACTATATGAGTTTTATTGGGATAAAGCATCTATTAAAACACGACTCCTCAATTTAAAAGATGAGCCCATTTTTAAGCTTGTCCGTCCCACGGCAAAATATGACTTCGGGATCACGCGAGTGCGGTGAAACCAAGAAATAAGCCTTGCATAGCAGTGTGGCAAGCCTACACCATCTTAGTCCCATACTTAGAGCTAATAGACCTTCTTTTACTCATATGGAGTAGTGCTCAATTTACAGTTTAAAATATCATAATAAGAGATAAAGTAAAATAGATAACACTGAAAAATGCCGTCAAAAAATCATAAAGCAAAAATGTTACAAAAAACCCAATAAATTATATATTATTGATTCTTCAATCACTTAATTAAAGAGGATTTTCGTTATTGTTCATTTATATACATAAAACTTATGAAAAATGTTATAAGGAGAACTGTTTAACAGTTTTGTTTCTTCAAGTATGGTGTCTCGGTGGCCAAGGCGATGGACTGCGGAGTCTAAGGTCCAATATTCGAATCCCCATCAAAACTAACCATCAGTATTTCACGTTCTGAATAAAGTTCACACACAGGTCCATATATATGATCTGGTGAGTGCAGTTCTTTTTTAATCTGAAAGATTAAAAGACTTAATTTCGAAAATAATTTAGTACCAAGTATTGTTGAACAGTGAGTGTTACTGCCGTATGAGGGTGAATACTATTTCAAGTCAATTGATTACATTGGGTTATTAAAAAAACTGAAAATAATTTAAGGCTATTCACTAATTCAAAACACCATAATGTTTTATTTTATGTCATAAAATGTAATTGCTATAATTAAGGTACATTCTTCCCAGACATAATCGATGTTCCATTATATTTGATTTTTATTTTAGTAAACGAGTATTTTTGTATAATATTCTTTATGATTTTAAAAATATGTATAATTTTAAAAAATGAAGTAACAATTCAATTAAATCCTTGAACTTACATTCAGTTTTTGAATAATCCCTTTACATGAGTTGAAGGCGCCCAGGTGGATGATGTCTACATTGGCAGTTTTACTAGTCCCATTTGCAAACTTCGTAACAATTCGTAAAAATTATTATTAAATGTTGCCGTTCACATTCATATACTTACTTCAAAATAAATTAATGTTTACTACACACAAATATACTGCATACCATTGTTGGACAATACATTTTTTCTTGTAGTATTAGATCGTTTCAAATATAAATTATTTTTATTTTTCTGAAAAATATTAAATATGTATTGTAACCATTCTAGCAGTGAATGAGAGCCCAGTTATATAACTAACTCATTTAAGCATAATAAGAATAATACAGTTTTTTTTTAATAGACCTGAAGGAAAAAAAAGTAATAAACGAAGTAGTATTTCTTTCATCATGGTATATCAATAAAACATAATTACGAACATCCAAGGTCATAAGCTGTTCGTGAGTCCAAATCCATCCATTTTAAAATTGAAACAGCAATTGAGGAAAATGTATTCATCGATAAACCCCCTTGAAAGTAAGATACATCTCATGTCCATTGATCATAAAATACAAAACTAATACGGCAAGAAAGTATATGATAGTACGTAATATTATTAGGATTGCTTATTGAGATAATTAATGTAAAGGAAAACTTAAGCATTGAGTAAATACTTGGCTTTGATTCTACCCCTCACAGGTGTGGTTCTTGGATATTCGCCAACATTTGGGGTGCAACAGGTTTGGCTATGCAAAAAAGGGACTTCTCACTCCATTGTACGCCTCTTGGTGCCTCTTCAGTTTCGGTCAATTAACTCCGTTTTTACTGTTGTTCTCCGTTCTTTTGCTTTGTCACTTTGTGGTAATTTGACCACACACATATTAATAGCAACTTTGTATTATCAGTTTGTTCAGAAAGATTATATCTTAATAATTAATGTAATAACTTAGGTTTATGACAGTTTATTATGTAATAAATTATTATTTACTACCAAATTGGACGCAAGTTGGATAGTAGTAATTTTTATAATAATTATAAGTAATATCATACAGTTTAACAAATATTGTATCATTAATGTAGAAATTATAAATTATTAGTTGCTGAAACAGTAATTATATTTTTTTATTAGCAATAATAAAAATATTCTGTCAGAGGCTGAATATGTATTTTGACGATCCTAAAACCAATCTACATGAAATCTCTGAGATTTTGTTTAGTTCATTTATCAATGTCTCGTATTTTAATGTTTGATAGATGTATACGTAATAAATAAAATATTTTTTTTATTTTATCCTTCAGAAAATTTCAATAATATTGTTTCATGGCGTACAATATAATTATTGTTATATTACTCAAATCCATGCCAGACCAATAGAATTGATATATTCTGTGTTTCGTCAGTATAGTTGTTGTAAATTTTCTACTGTTGTTATTATTTTTTTACGCATAAAATCCTTTCTGTTTTAAATCTCTTATGTAACTAAATGCCACTCTTTTTATAAACACTGTTGCGTGATTTTATATTTCATTTAACACAATCAAGACGATTCTATATTTATGAATGGCCTATTGAAGGATATTATTATGGCTTGTTACTAATTGATCTCCGGTAAGTTTAATAATCGATTATTAAAAATAATATATGGATTGAACGTGTCCAGCACTCTGTATTTAAATCATATTCTGTTTTATTTAGTCTTCTGGTTTATATTACAGTACTTGTACTGTACAAAAGCATTGTACAGATAGTGTAATGTATGAAAGTTAATACAAGTGAATCTATGTTATTTACAGACCTGTTTAGAACATACCTTTTTACATATCCAAAGAGTAATAATTATTACATATCCCAAATAAAATTAAATTGTTAGCTAAAATGAAAATTCGTTAAATATATAAAAGTCTAGTTTAATTGTATTAAATTATGGAACAAAATATTGATGATTTGACTCTTTCTTTCCTCAAATACTGTTCATGATAAAACAGAGTTTTATGTATGAGTTTTTCTTGTTCACTACAATTGTATTGTGACAATGTATTTCTAATAGACGTCACATAACACAAGTAAATATACAAATATTAAAGTGATCATATGACAAATCACTTGTATTGCTCATAAAATGATTTATAACAAAAGAAACATACTATTTTCTGATACAAAATAGCAAGCATTATGTTAATTTATTACAATTTTAATGAAATTTAACAAACAATGAGGGAATAAGTTTAATCAAGCAAATACAGTCTTTGTTTCAAACTAGGATTAACATTGCCTGGAAAATCTCATTACTAAAACAATACCCTAATGGAAATATCATTGGTTAGAGATAACAAGAAATGTTGTTCTTCTGATCTTAAATGAGCAGGGTAAATCTATACCAAGTAGATTATATGTCGTGTTTTTTTTTCAATATTAGTTCATCTAAATTACTGATTTCATATATACACTTAAACAAACAATTATAAATTACATAATAGATGTATTATGAGATTGTTTTAATTATATGAGAACCCAATGGCATGTTATAACCACGTTTTACATTTCTTCTGGCTGGAATATAGCTGGTGCTATATGGGTATTTAATTTCATCAAAAATCAAAATATTCTTTTCTGCCTTATAAAACATGTAACGTCCATTGAAAAACGTTAAAATACGATAAAATAATGACATACCTAGATACTAAAGTCGTATTTGCCATCATCTTTACAGGAAGAACTACAGAATAACTATCCAAAAACTAAAATCAAATTTTTATCCTCAGTATATAAAAATTATAAGGTCGTCTAAAACGTGAAAGTTAAGGAATGTGTTTTTCCCCAGGTGAAGTTAGGACTAGGAAGCACTGTCTAGCCCTTAACTTGGGAACCACCAACTTAACATCTGAACACCCATAGGAGCAGCACAGGGCAAATTTAGTATGGTCATATCGGGTATACAACCCTTGGTCGCTGCTACTCGCTACTAGCAACTACTGGCAAGATGCACTGACTAAGGACAAAACAACTAACACAAAAGCATAGGTGAAAGAAATTCTTTTAGGCTTTTTATAAATGTATTTTGCGGCATTTATACTTTGATGCCAACAAGAGGAATTGAAAAGCTTGATGCAGTCATAATAATGTTTTTTTGTGAAAAAGTAGTGTTTTGTTTTGGAACCTGAAGTACAATCGTGGTCTGAGTGAGTACGCAGAAGGAAAGCTATTGCTGAAATCCCCGACAAATACTTCCTGAAAAGGGCCTCAATATATATCCTTGGAATCCTTGTAACAACAACGCTCGATCTTGCAAGACACCGTTATCTTCGGATAACGTCGGAACTCTACGGTCAAGGCCACTAGCTAGGTTATTGTTGATTATATTACTGTATATAACATTTAAAATCAATTATCTCATTTATAATGAACTGGTACAAGAATGATGTAATAATTTCGATACTATACATTATGGATGTATATATGTATAGTATTATATAACTATAATGATGCTATATTACAGCTGGCATAATATAATAGAGTTATAGTATTGTATGTTATATTAGTATTATTCAGTATATCAATAGTCCATTTAGGTTAGGTTAGTAATGAAATATTATCGCCGTTAACACGTACATACATAGCCTTCCACAACAGGAACATTTCCTATCGGATAGCTGGACGAGGAATGGCTCTAAAACAGAACACATTATAAGGTATTTAACGAACAAGGGTAAAGTGCTAATGGGGTGAGGTTAAGCTAAGTGGTCAGTAAATGAGCCTTAACTATCCTTATCTTAAGGTAATAACTCACAACTTTAGGGGTCTAGAAACTATAATATCAACCTATGTTTGTAATGGTCGATGTTTCACTTAGTTTACTCTAGAATAAATAGTGTGCTTTTATCTGTCGTTTAGTAAGATATTTAATATGTTATTATTGCTAAACGGCCTTGGATGTGAACACGTTATTCTGTCAGAGGCTGAATATGTATTTTGACGATCCTGCAACCAATCTTCATGAAATCTATGAGATTTTGTTTAATTAATTTATCAATGTCTCGTAATTTAATGTTTGATAGATGTATACGTAATAAAAAAGTGTTGGTTTGAATGAAGTATACTATACATTACTATCAACTCTCAATTAGCCAAATTTGGCTGGACACTTTATTAAGGACAATGTATGTATTTGTTGTAATAATTTATTGAATAAATCAATAAATAACACTCATTTAATGTTTGTAAATGAAAATATCAAAATTAACTAAACTAATTTTGAGTAACCTCTACCATGAATAATTGATTTTAAGAATGCTCTAAAAATAAAAAATCTTCAAGTGTTTAGTGAAAATTGTTGTTTTTTTACGTTACCTGCTAAAAGTTCAAAATAGGAGGTCTTAATTTACCAGGTTAAGTTACAGCTAAGGATATATTGGAAACCAAGAGTTCAAGGTTGACTTCTAAACCACCACTAGAGACCGGGCGAGTGGGCTGCGGACAAGTCCGGGATCTCCCAGCAATCAACAATCCTTGGAACAACAACGCTCGCTCTTGCAAGATATCATTATCTTAGGATAATGTCGCAACCCTACGGTCAAGGCCACTAGCTAGGATATTGTTATTATAATAATGTATATAAAATTTAAAATCAATTCTCTCATTTATAATGAACTGGTACAAGAATGATGTACTAATTTCTATATTTACTGCTGACTTGTTCACCTTTTGAAATATTTAAAATACCAGAGAGAGTGAGGAGTGAGAAACAGAGAAACGGAAGAGTAAGAGAGAGAGAGAGAGAGAGAGAGAGAGAGAGAGAGAGAGAGAGAGAGAGAGAGAGAGAGAGAGAGAATATTACAAAGTGTAATTATGTGATTATAACATAGTAAAAATCACAATACTTCATATACCCTATAAAATTCATACATACAGTCATAGTAAATTACCTACAGAGTACGCGTGGTTAGGTCACACACAGCTGCTATCATTAATGGTACGTGCATCACAATTAACAATTCATTATAAGTAACAATTAATTGTGATATAAAACTGTTTAGAACTTTTCTTTTTTTACGCAATAACCGTAGCTCAGTGTAGCTATATTAGATAACTACACTGAGAGTGTAATTAGGTTATACTCATTAATTTATTATGTAATAATAAGACAACGAATAGTGTGTTAATTTTTTCAAACATACTTTTAAATATTTAATTTATTATAAATCTGCTGATCAAATCACGTACTAATAATTTGCAAGTTTATATGGGATTTTAGCTTGTACACGTGGTATATTTGTGTCAGATACAGTAAGTCCTACACAATAACCTCAGCGTAAGCAGTAACCATTAAGTACAATGACATAATGCAAAGTTTCCGCATACAATTGAGGTCAACTCTGAGTGCGGTTACTTCCAACTGGCCAATAGGACTACGGTAACTAAGATTATGGTAACTAGTATTGCTTATTGAGCGTTACAATGACAGTATACGAAGAGGGTATATCAATCACTTTGAGGCCATTTAAACAATTCGCAGTTTATGTTTTTAGACTTTTCCGGTAATGTAGGGAGGCATTTGGTCTAGTTATACGGCTAAAATAGTTTAATATAATGATGTTTTATTAATCTATAAACGTAAATTGTTCAAAATAATAAAATCTAAGCAGATCAGAAAAATTGTCTCTCATATTTGCACATTTACTTCATTAGTAAGAAGAACTCAAGATATTTACAATAATAATATTTGAAATTCATAAGTAGGAAAATATACAGCATATCAACTTATAATTTGGGTTTTTCTTCTTCAAACTGGCAGCAGTATATTTTTATTTATGTTTTTGATTTATAGCTTTGAATAATTACTTGACTCCCAAATGTTATAGCTGCTATCAATACTCTATTTAACAAGAATTTTAAATTATGTATTAACATTATAAATTCCATTTAACATAGTTAACAAACACATAACTAAGAAACCATTTTATGAAAACAAATTACTTTTACCTTTGAAAACATTTCCATCCCTGTTAAACTGTAAAGCTTTTATTATTTGAAACCAAAACCTGATGATTTTAGTAGATTAGGGTGCGTACGTGTAGGAGACAAATTAGGATACAACAGGAAGAGATTTTATTTTTATTTTGTATAACACTTTGCTGAGATCCTGCTAGTTATGTGTCTGGGTTGTGAGGGTCAACAAAACAATTAGCAATAAATGGGACGCAATGGGTAGCATTTTTGGTACTGATATCAAATGTCCATAGGTCTATGGATGGTTGGGAGCCCAGTTTAAGCGTTGATGAGCCCTACACATCCCATACGTCATTTATCATTTATACTATTACTAAAAATTATTATTTATTTTTATAAATAATGTAGAATTTCACTATTTCAAATGTGATATTTTGTGATATTAAAGTTATCCTATTATTGGCGGTATTGTTATTAAAAAAGAAATGTTGGCCTAAAATCAAATAATTTAGTTTTAATAATATTACATTAAGCTGTATCTGATCGTCTGTCTTTGATTTTGGGTAAAAAATACGACTCAAACTAAATCTTTATGCCTTGAGACAAACTCCACAGATGCTATTCAAAGTACACCATCAATCACCTTAAGTACTGTTTGGCTTGGTGTACTCTCTTTGTGTGTTATATTGCTTATGTGCAATAGAAGTGACTGTAATGATTGCACCAGATTTTGGCGCAGTAGCCCTACGGGTCAGTTGGAAGGAACTAGATACACTTCTAGTTAACCTCAATTGAATGCGACAATTTTCCTTATTTAATATAGTTTGTAAGGACTTGCTCAACTTGAATGTACTCTCAAAAAATATCCATAAGGAAAGCATATAATTTTTTCCTCGTCCCTAAGCGGAGATTGTCATTAGCGACAATTCAATCTAATATCTTTTAATTCAATGATATGTCTCTTTAAATTGTCAGTAATAATATTTAAAAAATATATAAAATTGTATTGAAATAAAGAGTTAAATTTTTTTTGATAAAGAACATTAAACTCTCCGAATCAAAACAATTCAAGATTCAAGTTATAATAAACCACTTTCGCGTAATTTCGCAACTTTAAATCTAAAAATAAGTACTTTCCGCCAATTATTTGATCTTCAGTTATGTAAGAAAATCAGTAAATAAAGAATAAAAATTGTATTTTAAATAAAGCATTTGTTAATTTTATTTATATAGAATGTATATTATATTATAAAACCATCTCGATTCCACCAAGAAATTAATAATGAAAACGAAGTTTGAAGTACATAATTTTTGTTTGTTTGGCATTTTCTTAATTTATGTTTTATAATTTTGAAGAGAATGTTAAAAATTATATCATAATCACTCCTCCAGACAAAATCCTGAGAGAATCCTTGGATCTGGTAGTACCCCGGAAACTCACGCCCGATCTCTCATCCCAACACAACAATGGCTCGCGAATACACAAGGACAGGAACCTTCTTTGGTCAAACACCTCCAGGCCACGTAGTGATGCTTTATCATCCACACTGTCTTACATCTGGTTTAAAAACTATAAAATAATGTAAAGTATGTAACCAAAATAAATTATAACAAATATATGTATACTAAAACACAATTTCAAATTAATAAGAAACTCGTCACATTATGTCATAAAATGGTACTCACTTTTATAACAATAGTATGAGTTATACATACCATATATTATAAATAAATATGTCTGTAGTACTGCTTTTTAATGTCTTGAATAACTAAACATATTTAATATAGTGTTAATTTTGAATATAACATGTTTATACACAAAATAAATAAAATCAAATTTGTAAATTTATTTCAATATTATAAATTGTTCAAATATAAACATTTCCTACGCCATAGATTCCAAAAATAGCCTTAACTCTGTTTCCATATGTCTTCCAGTAACGCTTACTTCATTTTCTTTTCACGGAAAAACAACGACTTTCATTTTTCAATACACTTTGTATTATAATTCTATACAGATGTGGAAAGGTTTTAGGTTATTTTGATCTTTGAAAATCACCGTAGATCTTTTCTCAATAGTTTCCATATTTTCACCAATTTCATGGATGATAAAATCAGATATCAGTGGTTGACGTAATTTTTAAATTTTGTTTTGATGCCTAGTTTCAGCTATTTCACATCTTTTCAGGCTTTAGATATGCGATTTTGACATTTCAAGTGCATATTTTAAGGTGAATATGAATGATTATTTGAAGGTAGAATGATTTTGAATGACCTTCGTAGTCTCCTTAATAACAGAAATTGACTTATTCTTGACTGCAGATTTACGTGGAATCCAAACCACGCAGTATTGGTGTGTTTTTTGGTTAACTGACAAGCTTGATATTCAGTTTCTCCTCTAACCCAAAAAACACCACCCAAGATTAACACCCAACACTTGTCTATTTTTTATGCTGATGTCAATCATTGAGTAGATACAATTTTTTTAAGGATCTACTAATTTTCAGCTGAATATCTTCCACAGTTTCTGTATTTTGTTTTGTTTTAACATTATATCACTGTAATTTAGAGAGAGTTGAAGTAATATTAGACAAAAGTATTTAATACATCTTCCTCTCACAATGTAGTTTTATAGAGGAATATTGTAATGGAGCTCTGATAAGGATCTTAGTTGTATCAAAGCTTGTACTTTGGTAGACCTTAACTCGTTTTATGTTTGTACAACTTGCAGATTTTGTGGCTACAGATGTACACCTTGCGTGTATCGTATCCATTACGGTTAGAACATAAATAGCAACTCCCCTCCCTCCACCGTACCTACCTTAATACTCTATTTCACCTCTCCAATTATGTAAGTACCACAATTTAAGCCAGTTTACATTGTATGCCAATCAGAAAATTAATTCTTTAATTTATGGTGGGCGTGTCATGAAAATGTATAAAACCGGACTGTTCATAAAATAGAATTTGGTAGTCATCAGACGATGATGAAAAGGAATATCACGAAAGTTAACTTATCAGACGATTTTAGTTTGAATTGAACACATTTAATTAGTGGTTGGTGATTCAACTAAACCCTCATAATATTGGAATCAACTTTGGGTGGGTGAAGTTAAAAACTATTTTTAAATATTTTCTATTTATTAAATTTATAAAAACGGAGAAGCAAACTGAAAATATACTTAGGATATTGTAAGTCCATGAAATTAATACAAACTCCTCAAAATGTTTGTATTTACAATATTTATAGGATCCCGAGACAGCAAACCTTAATACTTTTAACTAAAAGCTGTTTTAGTGTAAGTTCAACCTTCATCGTGGGATTTTTTTTAAAGATGTTCTAATTTTATTATTAAATATTAATTTTAACGTTCATTGTATGGATTTTCCTACATCCAGTAATTCTAATGTCAATTTTCTATGCCTAGTTATTTACATACTTTTAGTGTACTTTACGTAAATATTTTTCTGACACATAAATTCTATATTTGAAATAAATAGAAAAATACAGCCTATTTAAATCAAATAGTAGAATTGTTCCCTCTTCTTCCTCTTCCTATCATAGAAAAAGTAGCAAAGTTGGTGTTGTACCATATAATAGTGATTCCGTCAACTTCCAACTCCACTCCTGACGGACACACGATTATTTAAGATTAGCCCTATACCACTATTCCACAGACCAGTTACATATTTGCACGGTAAAATGTACCTTCCTGAGCTGACGATCGTCGTCGTTGTAACTGGCACAATGCCTTACACCGCTCACCGGTCTCGCTATTCGAGCTGACGATCGTCGTCGTTGTAACTGGCACAACGCCTTACACCGCTCACCG
>JAQJVL010001050.1:105000-185000 GCA_035578905.1 Stictocephala bisonia
CTATATGTGTAGAATTAACCGTACTGGTATGAATGTTCCAACTTTGTGATGTATAGCTTGTTTTTACACCATCTTTAATGATACAAAAGTATAAAGTAAGATTTAGTTAAAATGTTGCAGTTATTTAGAAAATGGTAAGTTGTATGCATTTTCAAACAAATATATAGTTTTTATGGTTTGAGAAATACTGTTCATAGTAGAAAATACCGAGACAATTTACTATAAAGGACTCCCGTGATGAAGTTATAAAATGAAAGTTTATAATTCTTAGATGTAAATTTTCATGGGCTATCCCGTGTAAATATATACTATATCAAAATAAATATAGTGATATTTCAATGACATATTTTTTTAAGATACTTTAAATTTTCTTATTGTATGATAATGATGTTTTGAAATGATTAAAACACAACATTGTAAATTATTTTTAATAGCCATGAAGTTTTCCATTCATATGATAATGTGCCTCACTAAAAACACTTTCATAATAGAGTTCATTTGAGCTGAGAAAGTTTTAAGTTTCGTTAATATCTTTTAAAGAATATGAAACTCTTTAACGAATAAAGAAACTTGTTTAAATTCAATTAAGAACTCTGGACTTATCAACGTACTTACAAGTACCCTTCCTTCATCAGCACCCGCCAATCAATATGACTACTGGGGTGCCACTCACTCGAACAAATTGCAATATTAGTGGTATGGAACATGCAACATGCATCGATCGACAAGAGAGAATGTGCGTGTTGCACTGTGAACCCTCTTTAATCAACCGTAATACATAACTGTGACACGTATCTCCATCTAACTCGTACCCCGTACTATATAGGATAAGCTCTTAATTCATTCCAATTATTTCATAAAAATAAAATTAGCTACCTATAAATACTCTGCGTGCCATCTAAAGTTTGATTTATTTAGTTAGGCCTAAATAGTTACCGGTTCAAGCTGATAACTTACAATACATTTCCAATTCCAAAACCAACAAACACATAGTTTACTATAACAGATAATATTACTGTTCCTAAAGTATTTCATAAATTACCAGACAGTACCAAAAATCGTCAATCTGATTTAATTGACATTTATTTTTAATTATTTTAAAAATAATTTAATTTTTTAATTAATTAATTTAAAAATATGTCTTTAATTAGTTTAAAGAAATATTTTTACATGTACTTATTACTTGGTTTTCGTGTACGTAACCATATCCCGCAGTCTTGACCGGTTTTTATGAACACCCTGAATACATTTAGTACTCTCCTATCATGATTTTAATGAGAATATTAGACTTTTTAAAGTTCCGCTTTGTTTAATTATAAATTATTGTTCATCATATGCAGTTATGCAGGCCTACTCACCCATAAATAACATTGATGATAGAGTTAGTCGAAATAACAATCTATATCTATTAAATTCTGTTATTTATCTTCTAGTTCCCAGCATCGTAGCATTTAATACAGTTTATCTCACATAAGCCACCGAGTTTACAACAGAAATTTATGATCTGTCATAAAGACAAGTAGAACTCATTTGGGAACGATGTTCATATATGACTGGTTTTACGACATGAACTAGAGTTCTAAAGTCTCCTTATCCTTCAGGCTACGGGACCGACTAATAAATTTCTTATAGTGTCCGGATCATGGTAATTTCTATCAGTGCTGCACTAGTAATTACAGACTTCCGTTTATATAGGCCAATCTAGTTACACTCAGATGGTGCTAGAATGGCATTTAATTTTTCTGCAGGTAGAGCCAAAATCTTCACGCAATTTCGTTCAGAATTGTCTAGATCACTAGTTCAAAACAATCTCCACCATATCTATATAAACTTCTACACTTACACTGGTACCTTCATATAAAGGCACCCTTCAGCCGACGAGTCAGTCAGTGGTAGTGCCTGGAGCCGGAGTGACAGTGGTGACAGTGTTTTTACCGCGACAGCACACCTAGTAGTGTCAGATATGTGCGAGCACAGACGTGAGTGTGTTTATTGACATTGGTTATAGTAATTAATATTAGCTTAATGCTAAAAGTGTTAAGATATTGTCGGTGTAGTAATAAGAATCTGTAAATATCTCGTAGTGTGTATTTCAGTTAATTAGTGAATGTAAATATTTCGTAGAGTGTATTTCAGTTAATTAGTGAATGTAAATATCTCGTAGAGTGTATTTCAGTTAATTAGTGAATGTAAATATTTCGTAGAGTGTATTTCAGTTAATTAGTGAATGTAAATATCTCGTAGTGTGTATTTCAGTAAATTAGTGAATGTTAATATCTCGTAGTGTGTATTTTAGTTAATTAGTGAATGTTAATATCTCGTAGTGTGTATTTCAGTTAATTAGTGAATGTAAATATCTCGTAGTGTATATTTCAGTTAATTGGTGAATGTAAATATCTCGTAGTGTGTATTTCAGTTAATTAGTGAATTTAAATATGTCGTAGTGTGTATTTCAATTAATTAGTGAATGTAAATATTTCGTAGAGTGTATTTCAGTTAATTAGTGAATGTTAATATCTCGTAGTGTGTATTTCAGTAAATTAGTGAATGTTAATATCTCGTAGTGTGTATTTCAGTTAATTAGTGAATGTAAATATCTCGTAGAGTGTATTTCAGTTAATTAGTGAATGTAAATATCTCGTAGTGTATATTTCAGTTATTTGGTGAATGTAAATATCTCGTAGTGTGTATTTCAGTTAATTAGTGAATGTAAATATCTCGTAGTGTGTATTTCAGTTAATTAGTGAATGTAAATATGTCGTAGTGTGTATTTCAATTAATTAGTGAATGTAAATATCTCGTAGTGTGTATTGCAGTTAATTAGTGAATGTAAATATCTTGTAGTGTGTATTTCAGTTAATTAATGAATTTAAATATCTCGTAGTGTGTATTTCAGTTAATTAGTGAATGTAAATATCTCGTAGTGTGTATTTCAGTTAATTAGTGAATGTAAATGTCTCGTAGTGTGTATTTCAGTTAATTATTGAATGTAAATATCTCGTAGTGTGTATTTCAGTTAATTAGTGAATGTAAATATCTCGTAGTGTGTATTTCAGTTAATTAGTTAATGTAAATAAAACATTTAGTATTTACATTAACTAATTAACAGTAAGTAGCCACGAAGTGGGATCAATCGCCTTATAGTATCGGACCCCGTGGACCACGACAACATGAAAACATTTAATATTTCCCTTTATAAATCCTTTAAGGGGATTTATATTGTATAATAAGATTTACAATAAATCCTTTATTATACAATGTTAATAAGTATATGGGGAAGGCGCCTGACGTTATCAACAGTCTCTTTTCTGTGTTGAATTATATTTTGTTACCAGAACTAAATTAGTCACCCTTATGGACAATAATCACATTCCTATAACATTAAATACCTTTATTATTATACTGTTTTAATGTTCTTTTAGGCCTAAGTTAGGGAGTATAACACTTTTGTGTTATTTCTTAGTAAATCTATAAATGGAATAATAGGCTGGAACAAAATGTTAATTATTTAGATAACTATTCCCAACGTTTACATCCAATAAAACAAAAATTCTTATTGAATGGCTAATTTATTAAACATTTAGAAATATTATTATTTTCCAAATGTTTGTAATGTGTCTTATGAGAAGAGCTATGTAGAAAATGCGTCTACTGGAACCTCAACTTTACCGTAGATTTGTTCTTCAACTTGTTTTAATTATGACCATCAATGTTGGGTCAAGATAATAATTACTTTATTTAATCATTCTATATCATGAATCTCGTATCACTGATTAATGCACCCCTAAATTCATTAAGCTGATAATAGTTCATCCACTAACAAAGGTATTTACGACATGATTTTAGTTTCCAAAGGTCGTAGTTTAATGGAGCAGCAAGAAACAAATCTTAATCGTAAAATAAGTTCCTTCTGACTGAGTGTATTACACTTTACGGCAGATCGTAAGTTCGGTCGTAAAACTAGTCTGTCTACACAAGATTAACTGTAACAAAGTCAAATGTTAAGTTATAGTTCTAAATGAGATTATTACAGTGCGTTTTGCATTGTTTATGTCTCTGGGTCAGACCTAAACAATATTATTAACAAATATCCAACTACTATGAAATTATAACTGTGTTTTATAATTCTTGAATATAAGCTTTTGAAAACTGAATCATTATTTTAAATATTCGTAAACAAGGGCATGCCACTACTCTTCGGTTTTGTAAGTCATTTTACCAAATTTTATGTATAGTTTTATGTATGTGTAAGCATTAGTATGTGACATCCAGAAGAGATATCCAAGAGTGTATTACTTTCATGAGACAAGATTAAATGTATATCCTGGTTCGGCACCATCAAGAATTCATGCTTTTTGACATTGTTAGTGGAACATCGTTAATCCCGTTTATGTATCTACTAGAAGGTCAAATAATAGTGCGTTAGTATGTGACATCCAGAAGAGATATCCAAGAGTGTATAACTTTCGTGAGACAAGATTAAATTTATATCCTGGTTTGGCCCCATCAATAATTCATGCTTTTCGACATTGTTAGTGGAACATCGTTAATCCCGTTTATGTATCTACTAGAAGGTCAATTAATAGTGCGTTAGTATGTGACATCCAGAAGAGATATCCAAGAGTGTATAACTTTCGTGAGACAAGATTAAATGTATATCCTGGTTTGGCCCCATCAATAATTCATGCTTTTCAACATTGTTGGTGGAACATCGTTAATCCCGTTTATGTATCTACTAGAAGTTCAAATAATAGTGCGTTAATATGTGACATCCAGAAGAGATATCCAAGAGTGTATTACTTTCGTGAGACAAGATTAAATGTATATCCTGGTTTGGCCCCATCAATAATTCATGCTTTTCGACATTGTTAGTGGAACATCGTTAATCCCGTTTATGTATCTACTAGACGGTCAATTAATAGTGCGTTAGTATGTGACATCCAGAAGAGATATCCAAGAGTGTATAACTTTCGTGAGACAAGATTAAATGTATATCCTGGTTTGGCCCCATCAATAATTCATGCTTTTCGACATTGTTAGTAGAACATCGTTAATCCCGTTTATGTATCTACTAGAAGTTCAAATAATAGTGCGTATACATTACAATTACATTTTGATTTAAAGATATCTAATTAGTTATCAACTATGACTATTCAGGACAGCTGAATACTTCCAAGGTAAACGGGAGAATATAGCATGATGTCCCATTAGAAGCACACAGTGTACGCTGGACTATGCATTTTTAAGCATGGATCTTCCAAGGAAGACAGACAAATGTAATAAGTCGCTCATCAATATTGTATTGTGCACGCTAGAGAGGTATTCCCATCATACAAGACCACTCCAACCACACACGAGGACTTCATCGTCATGTGTCATTGAGCTTCCTCTACTTCTTAGTGTTTCCTTTTTTTAATCATTGGTTATTCTTTACAGCGTGATGTCAACTATAATATGTTTTTATAATTTATAATATTGTTTAATTTTTTATAAAACAAAAAACAAATTGTAATTTGTTAATACCTAATGGCTTAATACTACTATTCATCAATAAAACTTTTTTAATTCCATTTATTTTTATTTTTAAATTCAGCATACCTTCATTATGATGGTGAATAAAATAAGCATTCTTGATCAATTTTCAAAACAACAAGAAACGTGTTTTATTTTCAAGTTCAATTAACAACAGTAAATATATTCCGCTATATTAAAAGTGCTAAAAATAAGTTTAAATTAATCAAAATCAAAACAATCTTAAATAATTATTGGCTAGGCCAATTTTATACCGATTAAGGGGAAAAACAAATTGTTATCCATAGTTTGATATTTAGCGCTTAGTAATTCATGTTCAGAACTGCATTGGATGTTATTCGGTAAATGATAAGCTATTCCGAAGACCATATTATCTTCTTTTAACTGCTATTTTTTATTTAGTTTTTATTTTGTTATTTATTATTACTATCATTTTAAGTCAAACTTTTTATTTACTACCTGGTATTTTCCTATAGTTATTATCTCCTTATTAAAACCCCTACCTCAACTAATATGTTCTAAACAAGTAGCCTTAATGTTAAAGGGGACTTACAAGTCACGTCATGAACGTAGTTCCCAAAGGGGGACTCTCTCTCACTTTATGACTGGTCATAAATGTATGTTATAAACTGGGCTGCTTATACAAAATTAACCAAGGTTACTGCTATTGACTAGTCTTTAGTTGATTTTTAATTAGTAGTTCAATAAATATTCAAGTATATTCCAAACATATCGTGTTTATGCCTTATCAAAGTTTAATATAAAACCATAAAAATTTATTTTTTTATTTGGTTGAGTTTTTTTACTTTTATGATCTGGTGTTAACTGTAACAAAACTTTGAAAAAGCAAATGTTTTAGCACATTAACTCATTGGAGAAAATGTATTTTACAAAAACATCAATTAAAAATATGTCACAACAACTGAAAGTGAATTTAATTTCAGAAATTCGGCAAATCGTTACACACATTCAACAATAAGCTAAAACTTGTTCTTTTTCTGTCATTTTTTAGTGTACTATCTATTATATGGGGTAATACACACAATATTGGTTAATTATTAGTTTCCATAGGGGATTTATGATCATTCGAAGTTAGGCAATTCGTGCCAACTTACCTTAACTACGATGGGAGATAAGCGTTTCAACTGTCGAATGTCCCCTAATGTGATTGTTATCTATTGCTCCCTCAATGGGAGAATCAATTGAGTGTTTCACTTCCTTGGTTCACTTCCTGTTTTCCAGTCATTAATTTCATTGGTAAATGAAGTGAAGAATAATCAGTTTAGTGGAATTATCTGGAGATTCTCGTGTTAGGCATGACAATCTTTTATTTCTATGTATTTAGATCTAGAAGCGTTGTTTTATTAACAGAACGTATTTTAAGACTTGACAATTAGGATTTTGTTTAATTTAATAAATTTCAGTATTTTCTAGTAAATGAATATTTCGTATTATATTTACCTTAAACATAACGTATCCTCTAATAAGGTAGAATTCACAGAATTTGTCTGGTAGTGGTAGTAAGTGGCCAAGATATGTAATATCAAGTCAAGAGATAATACCTACTATTTCGTGTAGTTCAATACCCTCGTACGATAATAAGGTGTGTTCTGTGATGTAATGTCCGTACTGTGTGCGCATACAAAGTATGACCTTAATAGGCATTGTTGTTATTGTCAACCTCAATCAAACCATCAGATACATAATGAAACAACTTTATTATTGCATTTCTTCTGTGAATGAACTAAAACAAATGTAACTTCACACATGTGTTGTTCTGTGTCTGTTAACTTCACACATGTGTTGTTGTGTGTCTGCTAACTTCACAAATGTGTTGTTGTGTGTCTGTTAACTTCACACATATGTTGTTGTGTGTCTGTTAACTTTACACATGTGTTGTTGTGTGTATTTTAACTTCACAAATGTGTTGTTGTGTGTCTGTTAACTTTACACATGTGTTGTTGTGTGTCTGTTAACTTCACACATGTGTTGTTGTGTGTCTGTTAACTTTACACATGTGTTGTTGTGTGTCTTTTAACTTCACACATGTGTTGTTGTGCGTCCGAAACTTCACACATGTGTTGTTGTGTATATGTTAACATCACACATGTGTTGTTGTGTGTCTGTTAACTTTATTCAATGAAGATTGTGGTAAAGCTTAGGTCAGTTGTGGATTCAAACCTAAGACTCAGCAAGTTGGCCACTTTATCGAATTTTGTAAGGGGCTAGTACTACAATAGTAACAGTGCAAGTAAACGTTACACAACACAAATTTACTACAATATAAGTACAAAGTGCACAAATATATTACAATACAAGTACAAAATTCACAAATATTTGTTTGTGTATCCCTCTGGTCTGAGGAAGGTGAGCATGGTTCACTGAAATCGATCACCATAATGTTTGTGCATTTTGTACTTGTATTGTAATATAGTTTTACATTTTGTGCTTATATTGTAATAAATTTGTGTTGTGTGACGTTTACTTATACTTTATATGTACGAACGCGTATTATGCTAAATAAAAAAACTATTAACAAAAGTAAATAAAGCCATAAGTTAACACGTTTATAGTGAGTTAATAATCATATTTTTAGTACAAATTGGATTAAAATAGTAATTTATAAATAAAAATGAAATACAACTATAAGTATACACAGAATGAGTCTTATGCTCTGACACACCTGGATATAATTTAAACGTCCTGAGATATGAGTGTGAGACATCCAACATACCTATTATAACATCTTTTTTTTATTTTTC
This sequence comes from Stictocephala bisonia, assembly GCA_035578905.1. Taxonomy (NCBI): domain Eukaryota; kingdom Metazoa; phylum Arthropoda; class Insecta; order Hemiptera; family Membracidae; genus Stictocephala; species Stictocephala bisonia. The sequence continues at coordinate 113,295 of JAQJVL010001050.1, forward strand.
AAATAAATAAACATTTTCCCCCCTTTTCTAAAGGTGACAACTATAAATTGTCAAATACAAACCCCTATCACATGATTCCTCACTTTAAAGGGATAAGAAATAAATCCAAGGACGCAAAATCTGGCCTCTACGTTTAATACAACAGAGTAAAAGACTAATTTACAATAATAAAATCATTTACTTTCTTGTCCTGTGTTTCGTTACATGATTCGACATATTTTGCAATTCCCCTTTTTCTTATCTTACCACTTTCAACAATCTACATTTAACTGTCTCCTGTGCCCTACTCAATTACGTTTTATCAGTTCATAGCTTAGGTTGTCAACAATTTTAGTTTAAGTGAACTTTTACGTGTTTAAAATTTTAACAAGTTTGTTTTCCTTACGAATTGTGTTACTTATTTTATTTCTATTATAGAAGGTTCTGAGTTTGAAAGAATTTCTGTCTTTATAATGAGAGGTAATGGAGACCGTATAAGAACTTATTTTGAAGTAGCAGACTTAATCGTTGAGGAATTTCCCAGCCGAATCAATCCCACAACGAGATTTACGGTGGTAAGAATTATTCAACGGTTTAATGATACACATTATGTAAAAGATAGTCCCAATCCAGGAAGGGCTTTTGTAATTTACGAAGGGAAATCATAAGATTTTATGCAGTCCTTTGTTGAAAATCCTCACTTATATACGAGGACAGCTGTTCTGGAGGATAACATTAGCCAATCTTCGGTAAGATAAAATTTTAAACGTAATGAATTTATAATAATTGAATAAGTGAAAGTTAAACTTGTACAAAAGCTTAGTGAAGACGAATATGACCACAGCGGTGAATTCAATGAATAATGGACAAGCTAGTCGCTGAACCTGAGTTACTAAACAGAATCATTTTTAGTGACGAAGCCACTTCATGACCAAGGGTAGCGTCAATAGGCATAACTGTCGTTACTGGACAGATAAAACCCCACATTGGTATCTAGAGGCTCATACGTGACGCCCTTCAAAATTTAATGTTTGGGCAGGAATCACTAAACGCTTGGTCCGTCCATTTATATTTGATGAAAATTTGAATTCTGTGAAGTATTAAGAGATTAAACAAAACCAGATTGTGCCTGCACTCCAAAATATGTTTGGACGAGAAGCTGAGAACATTTGGTTACAACAAGAGGGGGCACCAACACACTATGGTGGTGAAGTAGGACAATATTTAAATAATGTCTTCTCAAGAGGGTGGATAGGCCGAAGGGGCGCTCTAAAATTGCCAAACTTAATCTTCTTGACTACTTCTTTTGGGGGTAAATGGTGTACCAAACATAAACCAGACTTCCATGACTTAGCTGAAAGAATTTTGAATTTGTCTCGAACCAGTCCTAGATAATTTTTCTTGGATGCTGTCTCAGCTTCTTACACACGGCTAGCACACTATCAAAGAGCCGAAGGTGAAGAGTTTAAACACCTGCTACATTAAAAAAGGTAAGTGTTTTAAGAATTTAGGTTAGTGGTGATTCATGTATTGAAAAACAGGACAAGAAAGTGAATGGTTATTATTGTAAATTAGTCTTTTACTCTGTTAAATAAAACGTAGAAACGTCTACGTTGCATCACTGGATTTCTTTTTTCATTCCCTTTAAAATGAGGGGTCGCATGATAGACGGTTGCCTTTGAAAGTTTTTGGCTGCCCCCTTTGCCCCTATTTAGAAAAAGGGGGAGGGCAAAATGTTAAACAACTTGAAAAATAAAAAAGAATGTATGGCCAAGGTCTCCCGTTCATATCTCAGGCCGTTTACATTAAACCCAGGGGTGCCAGGATAAAACTCACATCAGTCCCATACAATCACTCGATTATTAAAACAGTAGTTCTCTGTTAGTAATAACTGTAACTTAAATTATTACTTAAAATATAAATGAGGTAACGCCCTTCAAGTTTTATTCAATGCAGTTTTGATGAGAGAGTTTGTTGCCATCATTTTAGCTAAGTGTCCTTTTCAAAGTTATAATCTTGTGTCAGAATTGAAATTGAATCAATTGCACACAGGCGATAAATTCTAGTAGTGCTTTGAAAATATTTGTTAGAAGAGTAGACTTTCATTTTATTACGAGTTTACATTTGCATTTAAAAAAATCTAATAGTTTAATGGTACCTTATATTTTAAAAATATTCTATCTATAAACAAAATATTATATTTTAAAAATAACTATCTATTAACCAATGTTCCATTGTTACTTTTGTTAGTATCAAGCACACATATGCATTACATAATCATTTTTAATCTTTATATTAATACGCATATAACTTTATAATACACTTTTCAGCGAGTTGCCATGTTATAAGTAGATTTAATATCTGTATACCACACATGTTATACAAAATAAACATAGTTAAATTGTAGCCTCCAGAAAGTGTATAACAGAATAAAAATATTAAATTTATATTACTTTTTAGCACTTTTCTTGTATTTATTTGAAGTATGTACAATTCAACTTTATTAAAGTCATCATCAGGAACATGAAAGGTTATAAAAACATAAAAAATTAATTATCATATTTAAAATGTTTACCGTTGGTGTTAAATTTAATATACAGGGTGTACCGTAAGTATCCAGCCTAACTTCTGGAGGTCATTTCGTGGGTTAAAATTAAAAAAAAATCTCTTTTGTACAAATCATGTAGCTTTCACCGTTATCCATCTGTTTGTCTGTATGTGATTTTTATATAAAGGAAAATATCTCTGAAGTTATTTGAAATAAAATCATGAAAACTTGTATGAATAATAATCTTCATAGTATTCAAGTATTATTTAAATTTATTTTTTTTTTTTACCAATAATACTTTTTTAACTACCAGCCATTTGAAATTTTCGGAGCAAAATATTTTATTGACCTTAAATTTTAATAGAAACCTGTAACTTACAAACATGTTTAAGAGTTTATTTTTACAAATATTGTTTTAAATTGTTGGTCAAACAACAATTTACTGACGAATTAAAATTGTTGTCTAATAATAACGGAATTCTTGGTCCAAAAAAGAATAATTTTATCTGATAAAAATTTTAATTTCTCAGTTATTTATCGTTTAATCTTACAAAATTGTTTAACATTATTTGTAAAAATATATAATTTTTTTATTTTTAAAGTACAGGTTTTTATTAAACTTTAAAGATGATAACATATTTAGCTTTAAACATTTAAAATATCCCCCAATTTGAAAAGGATAATTGTAATAAAAATGGAATTAAATGGTATATGAATAATATAAAATCATGAAAACTGGTATGAATGTTGAGCCATACCCATTTTCATGATTTTATTTCAAATAACTTCTGAGATAATATTTTTTGTTAAAATCACATACAGGCAGATAACGGTGTGAGATAGATGATTTGTAGACATTATACGTTTTGTTTCTTTTGACCCAGAATAGTTACGGGACATCCTGTATTTATGATTTGTTGTAATTTATAATCATATAATTTAATCGATCAAAAAGTAAGTTTTCATAAGTGCTTTTGCCATTCAATAGTGAATTTCAATTGTTCTTTACACTTTTATACATTTCAAGACGTTCTAATTTTGACAGTAAATTACTTTTTACGTGTATGTAACTATCAAAATGCAAATAACAATCAAAGTTTATTATTACATGACAAGACACACTTACTAAAAGCTTAATTTTTATTTATATCTAAATTATACAGATTAATTCCACAAAAATATATACATAGTTAGCATATAAGACAAGCTGTGAACATTTTGAGTATTATAATGCATTTATTCATGTTTTATGTATCCCTGTTTGTACTTGATGAAGTCTTCAATAAATTTGAAATGTTCATAGTAAAAATAAATTACGGGGAAGTGCTAAAAGTTTATTAATGTTATATATTATTAGTTGTCTTATAAAATAAACTATGTAAATGTCAGGTAACATGCTAATGGGGACAAACAAGTAGTCCATAGTTCTATCCCTCTTCCCTTCAGTGAACATCAAATGTCCTCCAGTTTAAATAGTCCATGCGTTTAGTTGAATTTAATAATTCGCTTTCAGTTGAAGGACTAGGCATTGAAACCCGTTTGCCAAGGGTCCTGCCCATTGACCGTGGAAGGTATTTGGTACAGTTCACAATCATAAATAATTACCTTCAACGTCTCTTTCATTAAAGTAAATACCAACATTGGTCGGATTTATTTTGTAAGGGATTATCTTGTCGGATTTAAATGTAATTAAATCATAGAATTAATTAAATCACACTATGATTTCAAATTCCAAATAAAATTTGATATTTAGAACTAAAAAAGATATCTTCCTTATACTATCTCGTTTTTTTTTATATATATTTCAGTTACTTTAAAATGTATGATACATTCCAGTTATAATGTTATTTTAAAATAAGGAATTGTTCCAGCTATTTTATATCGTTTTTTACCTAGAACAATTTTTAATTATACTTTCATCACCAATAAATGACTCAATGTTTGTAGAGTATACTTAGTAAACTTGTAAATGACTGTCTTCAACTTCAACAAGAACCGTTCACTAAAAGAAAGTCAACATCAGTAGGAAGTGATCCTATCAAGTTAATTTTTGTTTTGACAATTCTTATTTTTAATATTTCCATAGCCTTTCAAATATTGCTATTATTTGCTAATTTACTCAGCAAAAAAAGTTAATTATTCCTAACTAAACATTGTCAGTTAGAATGACAACAGTTATAATATAAAAAACTACTGTAATTTATAATATGTTAATTAATTTATGACATGAAAACCTACAAAAAATAATCTCAAAATTCTATGAACTAGTTTCATTCTCCTACTACTGTTACTACAAGACAAAAGCAAGTCTTGTCATAAATTAAAACGTACTATCTTAGTGGGTCTTTATGACACAGCATCCAAAATCCCTCCATATTTCATCAGAATCTGTCTTTAGAACCTACTCATCTGCATATTGGTGATTATAAATTTTCAACATTTATTATGGTATCAAAAATGTAAATAATGTAATGGTTTTAAATAATTAATATGGATATTTAGGTCATCAAAGTACCAAATGTTATTGAAGATATTCTTGTAGTTTCAAAAATATGTAATTTATCAGTACAATTACATCTAGAAAGTAATGAAATTAAAAGTACCAAATTTAGTATATTTTAAATGTTCTCATTTCATTTATTTCATTAATTTATTGATAACATGTTAGATAAAGATCAAGCTACGTAGTTCCAGAGGCCTTTGGTTAGATGACGTCACGGTCGTAGTGTGACGCTCCCGACTGAGTTCCTTCACGCCTTATTGCGCGTAAGCTTCTTATTTTAATACTTTTTGTACTAAGAAGTTATTAGCAGCATTTTGATGTCTTAACGAAGATTTGACATCACGTGAATCATAGTCAATAGACGAAAGTTAGCAAACCTTGATCTTTAAATGAGTAATAATTATATGTTAAATGTTGGGTACAAACAAAATATGTTATCGGTGTTTTAAAAAGCATCGAAATAACATTTCAAAAACAAGTTTGTTAAATTGTTAAAATTTTTTAACTAAAATAACAATAGTTTACTAATTAGCAAAGTAAGTTTGGGTAGAAATATAATTGAATGTCACACAACGTAAATCTATTAGAATATAAGTACCCAATGTATAAATATTATGATGACACTGTCACCTGATTACTGTAGCATCAATTTTGTAAATATACTGTTTGGTTGTACCCTTCTTGTTGTGTAAACGGTAAATCAATAACATTACTATGCATAAAGCAGGAAAATGTTTAAAATGTCATCTTATTAGTAGTTGGTTATTGTTCACAAAGCCGCGGAAAAAACAAAAACTAAGATAGTTTGCAAATTTGTAAGTTCCCACCTACGTAATTACCGCATTAGAAAAAAATTTATTAATTAGGACATATTGTTTTAATAAGTACAGATTGTATTGAGCAGTTAAATACATTATAGCCTACAAGTCTAGTTCTGCAAATACATTCATACGAACAGTTCGTTTGTGAACCAACGTCACATACCATCACTGAATACATTACTCAGACCCATGTGTACTGATATTTACTGCCAATGAATTGCTCCAGTCCAAGTAAATAGTTATTGGTACCTGCTAGAATATCCTAGTTACGAACATTACATTCATAGTCATTGGTACCTGCTAGAGTATCCTAGTTACGAACATTACATTCATAGTTATTGCTACCTGCTAGAATATCCTAGTTACGAACATTACATTCATAGTTATTGGTACCTGCTAGAATATCCTAATTACAAACATTACATTCATAGTTATTGGTACCTGCTAGAATATCCTAGTTACGAACATTACATTCATAGTTATTGCTACCTGCTAGAATATCCTAGTTACGAACATTACATTCATAGTTATTGGTACCTGCTAGAATATCCTAATTACAAACATTACATTCATAGTTATTAGTACCTGCTACAATATCCTAATTACAAACATTACATTCATAGTTATTGGTACCTGCTAGAATATCCTAATTACGGACATTACATTCATAGTTATTGGTACCTGCTAGAATATCCTAATTACGAACATTACATTCATAGTTATTGTTACCTGCTACAATATCCTAGTTACGGACATTACATTCTAATTATTGGTACTGTACCGGGTCTTGGACCGGTACAGTTTCGTTTTTTCCGTCGTAGTCTGCCGGGCTGCCTGAGATTCGCTTTTGCCCGGCGTTTCGCGTACTTTGGTGGCCGTTGGCCCAGTTCCGTTTCGTTCCGTGTTCCAGCAGCTTCGGTCAGGTTGGCCTGGCTGTTCAGTGGTCTTGTGCTGCCTGCAGAAATAGACATGTTCAGATAGACACACTAAAACTCCAGGGTCCTCGAGTAGGACGTTTCTACCCTCGGCCTGCCGTCCGGGGATTGTCGAACATTCTGCACTGCCAGCCTGGCCTGAGGACCATGTATAGAGGCCATTGGCGACCCTGCTGCCCCACCTACATCTTTGGGTAGGAGTCTTCAGTCCTCAGGTCAGTGCTTTCCATTTTGTTTTCCCGGCGGCTGAGCTGGGGGTCTCTAACAGTAAAAAAAAAAAAGAAGAAAAAAAAGTTTGTGGAACTGTATGTGGCCTAGGCCTAAAACTCGAACAGTGATTTTAGGAAACACAGCCATGGGGGACATTGTTATAGATATTGCAAATTTAAGAAAAAAGAAGGGTTTTTAAAATATAAAAAAAATTTTTGTTAATATTTATTGTTGGTAATCTTTAGTTTATTTTATTGTTATAGTTATTCAAATTTTTATATTTTGTTAGGCCCTACTGTTAAACTATAGTCTTCTTTATTTATATGTTTAGGCCTAGTTATTGTTATTTATTTTTTGTTAAGTGTATTAGGGGGGTTTGGAAGTTAATTTTTACTCGAACGGGACCGTTTTATATTTTTTTTAAATTGTTTAAATTTTTCAAACTCACCAAAAGGGGATTATTGTGCTTTGATTTAACGTCTAATTCGGAGCTGCCCAGGGATTCCGGCTTACTCCCTGGCCCGGTGGAATTATGGGATTTGGGCTAAATTGCCGGTTTAATTGTTGTTTTCCTGACGTTTTCTAAATTTTCACTTTTCTTTTGGGCATTAAAATTTTTCTTACGTTTTGGGTGTCTCTGGCTGGGCTGCAGATAGGCCATACAGTTTGTTAATTGTTAATTTTGGTATTTGTAGCGTTAAGTGTTTTTTTGTAGCTGGTGTCATGTTATTGTTATTTATTTAAGTGAGAATTTATATTGTGGCTTTCTGCCGTTTTTTTGATTAATTAATTTTGGCTTTTTGGTAATAAACTAGTTTTGCTCAGCTGCCGAGTTTTATTTTGACCCTCCAACTGCCGCCCGTGATCCCATCGCTCGACTTGTTTTGAGCCATCCCCCGGTTGGCACGCTTACCAGCTTTGGTGGGGGGGGATGGGTCTCAGTACCTGCTACAATATCCTAGTTACGGACATTACATTCATAGTTATTGGTACCTGCTACAATATCCTAGTTACGGACATTACATTCATAGTTATTGGTACCTGCTAGAATATCCTAATTACGAACATTACATTCAAAGTTATTGGTACCTGCTACGATATCCTAGTTACGGAAATTACATTCATAGTTATTGGTACCTGCTAGAATATCCTAATTAAAAACATTACATTCATAGTTATTGGTACCTGCTACAATATCCTAATTACAAACATTACATTCATGGTTATTGGTACCTGCTAGAATATCCTAGTTACGGACATTACATTCATAGTTATTGGTACCTGCTACGATATCCTAATTATGGCCATTACATTCATAGTTATTGGTACCTGCTAGAATATCCTAATAATGAACATTACATTCATAGTTATTGGTACCTACTACAATATCCTAATTACGGACATTACATTCATAGTTATTGGTACCTGCTACAATATCCTAGTTACGGACATTACATTCATAGTTATTGGTACCTGCTAGAATATCCTAATTACGAACATTACATTCATAGTTATTGGTACCTGCTACAATATCCTAGTTACGAGCATTACATTCATAGTTATTGGTACCTGCTACAATATCCTAGTTACGAACATTACATTCATAGTTATTGGTACCTGCTACAATATCATAGTTACGAACATTACATTCATAGTTATTGGTACCTGCTACAATATCATAGTTACGAACATTACATTCATAGTTATTGGTACCTGCTAGAATATCCTAGTTACAAACATTATATTCATAGTTACTGGTACCTGCTACAATATCATAGTTACGAACATTGCATTCATAGTTATTGGTACCTGCTAGAATATCCTAGTTACGAACATTATATTTATAGTTATTGGTACCTGCTACAATATCATAGTTACGAACATTACATTCATAGTTATTGGTACCTGCTACAATATCATAGTTACGAACATTATATTGATAGTTATTGGTACCTGCTACAATATCATAGTTACGAACATTACATTCATAGTTATTGGTACCTGCTAGAATATCCTAGTTACGAACATTATATTCATAGTTATTGGTACCTGCTACAATATCATAGTTACGAACATTACATTCATAGTTATTGGTACCTGCTACAATATCCTAATTACGAACATTACATTCATAGTTATTGGTACCTGCTACAATATCCTAATTACAAACATTATATTCATAGTTATTGGTACCTGCTAGAATATCCTAATTACGAACATTACATTCATAGTTATTGGTACCTGCTAGAATATCCTAATTACGAACATTACATTCATAGTTATTGGTACCTGCTACAATATCCTAATTACGAACATTACATTCATAGTTATTGGTACCTGCTAGAATATCCTAATTACGAACATTACATTCATAGTTATTGGTACCTGCTACAATATCCTAATTACGAACATTACATTCATAGTTATTGGTACCTGCTACAATATCATAGTTACGAACATTACATTCATAGTTATTGGTACCTGCTAGAATATCCTAATTACGAACATTACATTCATAGTTATTGGTACCTGCTACAATATCCTAATTACGAACATTACATTCATAGTTATTGGTACCTGCTATAATATCCTAATTACGAACATTACATTCATAGTTATTGGTAACTGCTACAATATCCTAATTACGAACATTACATTCATAGTTATTGGTACCTGCTACAATATCATAGTTACGAACATTACATTCATAGTTATTGGTACCTGCTACAATATCCTAATTACGAACATTACATTCATAGTTATTGGTACCTGCTACAATATCATAATTATGAACATTACATTCATAGTTATTGGTACCTGCTACAATATCATAGTTACGAACATTACATTCATAGTTATTGGTACCTGCTACAATATCATAGTTACGAACATTACATTTATAGTTATTGGTACCTGCTACAATATCCTAATTACGGACATTACATTCAGATTAAAACACTGAACATTGAAATCTGTTTGGATATAAAATCAATGTTGCTTATTTGGCTACCTGTCCCTTATTACACATGTGATACTATCGATGGACCCAACTTTAATATCTATCTGCAATTGAATGCTTTATAAAGTAACCTAACATTCTTCTGGTTTTGTTATATTCTGATGAGAAGTAACTTATCATAAAATATAAATTAAATTGAGAGTCTCCCAAATTATCATCTACAAATGAAAAAATAGTAGTTCAGTGTTGCATAGTGTTGTTGGGCCATGCAACATTGGGCCATGCAATCAAATTAGCTGCTGACAATTATATTGAAATTACCTATTTTAGACAAGTTATTCGAGATTTTACATTTTAAATGAAATAATCAATTTAATTTATTACTAATTATAGTGATGTATACTCCAACATAATTTAGGTACTTTAGTCTAAATAAATACTCATAAGTAACAATTTGCATCAACGCGATGTAATTGGCTCCAACTGGGGTAAAAACAAAGCAAATGTGTATGACCTAACATAATTGAATTGCAAATTAACCTATTAAACAACGTTGATTGGTTTGTCCTTTGTGTAACTCAGTTTGCAAAATAACGTAACAGTCCTCTGGCATTATTTAGTAAAAATCTAACTGAAATGCCGAGATATTTAAGTGGGACAACATAGAACGAGGGAGTCGAACAGACTGTTTGTTCACCAGGTTGTGTTTAGAGATCGCAGACTACAGAGATGAAGGGGTTCATCAAGTTGTTTGTTTGAGAGTGGAGCCGTATGAACCAATCTTGTGTACAGATTCGACACAACATTTAATGACCCTCAGATAAAAACAGTATTGTGTCTTTCAATAATTAATGTATTAATCATAAATCATATTTGTGTTTGCTTTTATTTATTTTTTTAATTAACAAGCATCATGCCCACTGTAGGCCACCCTCTCCAATGGACCTTAAGCAAAATCCAAGCTCCTGCAGAGAAAATAAACGTTGGACTCTGAAACTAGCAAAGTAAGGTCCTTCCACAAGTCTACATAGTATATAGTGGACTAAGAAGATGCAGTTATATATTTTAAGAACTATTTAATGGTGATCTAGAAGATGATCAGCTGCGCAGAACCTACAAGGACTAAAGTCTAGTTTTAATTAGAATAAAAGCATCCTTATATGTAAGTATTCCGCCCAGGATGAGTTTTAATTTCAAAAACTTTTTTACAAAAAAAAAGAGAGGCCAACCTCCTTCTTAACCTTACTCTGCCCATTCCTCATAGACTATTGATATGTGCAAGAAACTTATTCAGATAAAGTACCAGTACAGTAGAAGGTGAATATTACTGATAAATCTTCCAGTCTACGCCGGATTCGAACCAGCGCTATCTCTAACCCAAGCTTAAAGTCCTGACGCCTTAGATCGTTCGGCAACCGGCCCTAAAAATCTATAAAGATACATTAAAGGTATCGTTATATACCTATCTATTAGCAGTACATAAAATGACATATCTATTGGTGGATATGTAATTTTAATGCACCTAAAAAAATTCTCCTGGCTCCTTGTATACTACCCATATTTTACACCCAAATATCTTGATGTATGTTTATATGTAACATCTTAAACAAATGCAAGATGTCTCTTTTATTTACTATTACACCACTGTACTAGTTTGCATTTTGATTTATGTCTATTTTTTTCAGCTTTTGCCCTGAGAGGAAATGAATATGAAAATATACCAGCTATGGAATTGTTGTGTTTTAGCCATCAAAACCCACCCTGATTGATATCTTATCTGATATATACGTATGTGTAATTAAGGGTATTTTAAGCTTTATTACTACGACCGTGTGTTTTCTTCAATCAGTTAAACGTTTAATAAAAATCGGTTATGTGGATTACGGTTCAATAAAAGAGTTAAGGTGTAAATAGTGACTCTCAACAAAATTGGTGTAACACAACATGTTTATGTAGGGTAGTTTACTGCACAGAATAAACTCATTTCTTTAGGCTGGGGAGATCAGAGAATAAGTGAAACTAAAATTCAATTATATATTGGTCGGTGTGTTGGAACTGCCATTCTCCAGAGGATTGTAATATGGCCATTGCTCCTAATAAATTATACTGTAGTAATAAAGCTGCTTTACTAATTTGAAAACTGCTGTTCTGATCATAGTATTAGTTTAATTCTCTGATTGGCCTAAACTGACATTTTAAAACCCAGTTATTTTTATTACAATTTATTGAATTATTATTTCAGATTTTTTTAATTCAAAATTATAACAAGGTTTTTATCATCTCATAAACTTTTTTACAAAATGTTAAAAATTCTTGATAAAATTAAGGATTTATCCTAAAGTAATTATAGTTTTCTGTGGATATTCCGTTTGAGTAGTATATGACTTTAATTCCTAATAAAATTACTAAGTTTATTGTGATAGTATGGTCACTAAGTTTATGGTGATAGTATGGTCACTAAGTTTATGGTGATAGTATGGTCACTAAGTTTATGGTGATAGTATGGTCACTAAGTTTATGGTGATAGTATGGTCACTAAGTTTATGGTGATAGTATGGTCACTAAGTTTATGGTGATAGTATGGTCACTAAGTTTATGGTGATAGTATGGTCACTAAGTTTATGGTGATAGTATGGTCACTAAGTTTATGGTGATAGTATGGTCACTAAGTTTATGGTGATAGTATGGTCACTAAGTTTATGGTGATAGTATGGTCACTAAGTTTATGGTGATAGTATGGTCACTAAGTTTATGGTGATAGTATGGTCACTAAGTTTATGGTGATAGTATGGTCACTAAGTTTATGGTGATAGTATGGTCACTAAGTTTATGGTGATAGTATGGTCACTAAGTTTATGGTGATAGTATGGTCACTAAGTTTATGGTGATAGTATGGTCACTAAGTTTATGGTGATAGTATGGTCACTAAGTTTGTGGTGATAGTATGGTCACTAAGTTTATGGTGATAGTATGGTCACTAAGTTTATGGTGATAGTATGGTCACTAAGTTTATGGTGATAGTATGGTCACTAAGTTTATGGTGATAGTATGGTCACTAAGTTTATGGTGATAGTATGGTCACTAAGTTTATGGTGATAGTATGGTCACTAAGTTTGTGGTGATAGTATGGTCACTAAGTTTATGGTGATAGTATGGTCACTAAGTTTGTGGTGATAGTATGGTCACTCGAGCAAGGAGGATATTAATCATCAATAGTGAGTAATTAGATTGAAGCTCATCAACAGTGTATTTACACTTAAATTTTAGTTGAATTTGAAGTTGAGCTAACGAATAATAAAATGAAAATGCTATTTTTATAATAGCATACACACCTTTTATTGTGGTATCCAATAAACTTGCTCGGTATAGAGCAACTGTTAGGCCTAACAGCAACAGTTTAAACGTATTCGTTTTACTCGTCTACGGTAGGAACTTCAGTTCTAACTTAGTATTAAATTAATAATTTTTTTGTATATTTTAGTTAATGTATATATTTACAATGAAAAGACGATTTTTCACTATAATTATTTTTTACGTTATCTTAGGTCATTTTGTATAAAAATGGCTGATTTCTACTTTACAGGCTTCGTTGATCATTCCTGAATTATCGTTTGGCGAATGATTAAGAATTTATTATGTAATAAATTTCATACAGTAAAGAATGTCGTTATTAAATTGATGGAAATAAAACCCTTAGCTAAGTATATTCCAGAACAAAATTTGTTACATTGTGTTTTATTAAGTGAAACATGATAAAATATTACACTATATTAATAGTATATAACTTAGTAACATATTTTTTATCTACCAAAAAATATTTCCTCTTATTTAAATATAAATGCGAACATTCCCATTCAAATGTAACAGTGCAATTGTGATTAGGAAGCTTATTAAATCCCTCTGGCTGAGTGGTATCTTCAAATGATTACGTTGTTGAAGAACTATTTTCAAAAGAACCTCTCCTGGATAAAAAATGCTGTAAACAACCTTAAATAAAGTAATTCAAGGCGACAGGTAGTTCTCTGTTTGTAAATTAACTCGACACTCATCTCTCGTAAGCTCCTTAAAATGCAAAATGTGAAATAATTTACCTCTAATCTTGCTAAGTAAAACCTTGTTATGGTATTTTCGTGACTATTGTTCAGCGTAAATGTTTCCTTAAGCTGTTGAAAATGTGAATTACAAAATACCTAATGTTCATATTTGTTACATTAAAGTACTCTAGATAAAAAATAAATCTTTGCTATTAATAATACGACATATACGATGAATAAAGTTAATAATTGTCTTTATTATTTCTTGAAAAATAAATTACTCTCGATTAATATTCAACATGAAACAAAGTAAAAATATAAACCATTAAAATATTCATCCAACGTTTTTACAGTAGTTAAAAAATATTCTATTTACCTGTTTCCTGTTCATGTTATTAAATTTCAACTAACAAATATTACAAGGGTTATAATTTCCTTTCCATTAAAATCCTTGAACTTCAACATTTTTGCTGTATCCTCAGCGGGTTACTGAATCCTGAGAGTTTTTTGTACTGCTCTCGATATGCACTAAAACTCTCTTTCATCAAAATAAATGTCTAAGTGGACAGCATTAAGTTGTGAGAAACTTTTAAGTTGTAAGTTGACTTGGTTAAGCTGTTAAGTAATAACGTAGTTGAGAGCAGGACACTAAATATTTATAATGTATCTAACGCTCGTTTATGCATTTATATTTCACTTAGAAAGCTGATTTAAGATTTTTTGTTACAATAGTTAACGAAAAGTGTTACAATAATAATTGTTGAGGAAGGAGTTACTAAAACGGTTATTTAGTTAAATTTTAAAAAATATTTCTCTACTCACACAGTTACTATTTTATTGATTATATACATTGCATTGTACCTTTCAAGTGAGTCAAGGCATTATTAACACGTGTTTAACACATAACTAACATTACGTCATTATTTATAATACGTTTAATTCATTATTTATAACTTCTATTCACTTTCTAATTATTAACAGAAAGAAGGTATTTCTACGTTTGTGTTTGTTTTTGTTCAGTGGTACCGCACTCCTCAAAACCACCGAGAGTTTCTCAGATAGACAGAGCAATTATCATCAACGTCGCTAAATGTTCTGTTAAAAAGAATACTGATTGAATGACAACTCATCAAATTAAAACTGTTATATACAGTACAGATCCATCTGTGTAAGGTCCGGGAGTGAACCCAAATGACATACACTATAAGAATCAAATTCTTAATATATCAACATCCCTAAGTACAGCGTCTATAGGTGACAAATTAGGGCCAACAGTAGATTTAATTTGAATATCTTAAAAATTTAAATTTATTGAAACACTTTAGATAAAGGCATTCTATTATACAACTGTATACTGTCCATAAACTACGTTCCTAAGCTCACGTAACGGGCCCTGGTCTTGAAACATTCCTTTAAATAATAGGTTCTAAAATATTTTTTTGTCCGTCCATCGATTCGTTTTTTTATTTAAAGGACTTTTTATGTAACTTAAGGACCGCTGAGATTACAATGATAAACTTGACGAAGAGATTAAATACATCATGGAATGCCATTTGTGATAGTAATTTTACGATACGGTCAAATATTTTTAAATAGCGACCCTAAAATATTTTAACTGACAACTAATAATTGAAAAATAATGACAATTTATTTTCATACCCAATGAGTCCTTGCTTATAAAAGTACAGTTATAAATAACAGATAAAGGCAAATTTGATCATGTGAATGGTTTTTTCAAGCAGCAAATCTTACAATATTCACATACGTTGGCCTTTTAGTACATATAGTACATCATCTTTAAAATGTAACTAATTTCGATTTGCAAATTAGTTTCCTATAATCTCCCAGACATATCGGCTAAATGACATCCTATTCCAGATTTTCCTTTCATAAACATCACAATAGACTATCGAAATGATGCGTTGACAATATGACTAGGTTCCAGTATCCTTTGGTTTAATGATGTCATAGGATTCTCGTCAAGGTTGTAAAGTAAGAGACTTACGATCTCCGCTGCTAACTTAGTCCTTTCACACTTTATGACAGATCATCGCCTATAAAAAGGATAAACGTCGTGTCATCATACTAAAGAAATGTTGACTGTATTTTTGCATGAAATAAATATTTTTCATCACTAAGAAATATTAAAAAACACAATTTCTTTTATAGTTGATATAATTTGTATTGTCATAGACGAATTAAAAATTCAAAACTAGATATTATTGACAGTCATAAAATTATTGCCAAATTTTGGAAGGAAACGAGTCGAAAAATGAATGTTTCCTATCTAATGTTTTTGTTGGCTTTCTCAAAACTATCATACACAAAGATATACAAACTTCTTCATAGTTGCTGTAATGAACTAGAATTTTAATTATCAAAATTTGGTTAAGAATTATGGTTGGAATTCATCCAAATATTCCAATTAAAAATTTCATTTGGTTTATTTAGTGATTAAACAATCTGATTGACTTTTTAAGTATTATGTTTTAATTTGTAATTAATAATTTTGCTGTCCGCCTACTAACTAACTACTTATTAAAGAAACCAGAATTAATTTTGTTTAAATGTCTTAACAATTCTCTAATTTATACAGTATAACAGAGTATAACCTAAAATATATACTGTAAAATATATGCTTTGCCCCATTTATTAATAAATAAATTATAAATGTTCAGTAAAATTATTTTTTCAACCAAACAAACTAACTTTTGATTTCTTTTCATGAAATTAGACGTTTAAAAAGTTCAAAATAGAGTAAAAATCATTTCATCAAACGAATGTGTTATGATTCGTCTCACTATACAAAACTTTAAAGTTGTTTCTCCAAAATTGTCATCATATACTCCTGTTTCATAAATGTATCATACGACAGAAAGACGCGACGATTTTATTGAAGCATATTCTTACTGAACATTTTGTCTCGGCCTAAAAAATATTTTTTTCGAAATCACGTCCCAATTTTAATGGAACTAATAAATCCTAAAGATACAATTATTGTTATAGTATTGTTAGTATTTTTAGTAAAACTACTCACCATTTGCTGATTTTTAAAGTAAAGTTTAGCCTCTCATATTTTTTTAGTTTTTTTTCACGTTATTATTTGATACACATAATTATTTTGGTAACTAGTTAATCAACAAAATAATTGCCTTAAATCCTACAAATTCACTACTCTTACTGTGTTTTTCTGGTGCAATGTGTTAGAATTTATAAGCCAGTCAGTATATTATTGTGACCAATGTATTGTACGTGTATGTGTGTGTGGGTGGTTCAATACCACTGTACGTGTATGTGTGGGTGGGTGGATCAATACCACTGTACGTGTATGTGTGGTCGGGTGGGTCAATACCACTGTACGTGTATGGCTGTCGGGTGGGTCAATACCACTGTACGTGTATGTGTGGGTGGGTGGATCAATACCACTGTACGTGTATGTGTGGTCGGGTGGGTCAATACCACTGTACGTGTATGGCTGTCGGGTGGGTCAATACCACTGTACGTGTATGGCTGTCAGGTGGGTGGATCAATACCACTGTACGTGTATGTGTGGGTGGGTGGATCAATACCACTGTACGTGTATGTGTGGTCGGGTGGGTCAATACCACTGTACGTGTATGGCTGTCGGGTGGGTCAATACCACTGTACGTGTATGGCTGTCAGGTGGGTGGATCAATGCCATTGTATGTGTATGGGTGTCGGGTGGGTCAATACCATTGTACATCCAGCACTATTGTCACCATAAGGCTTTTTATGGTGAGATTGTTTCAACATTAATTATTTCAACAGGATATTAAGAGATACAAATTGAGAATTAATGACCACGGAGTCCTCTCGTACACCTAACCATTGTCAGACTCACTCTGAAAGTTTTCTAGTCTGTTGATAAGTCAATCGCAGGCCACAGTGATTTTGCAAGCCCTGCCATTGTTTGACCAAGTGAATGATAATATTGTTTCTTAGATTATTCAATTGGCAATTTATATTATGGTAAATTGTGTTTCAAAAATAATACTTCATTACTAAAGAAATGTAACTTACTACTTACATTGAATAATATTTATATGTATGTCGACTGTACTTTAATGCTGCATTATATTTTGCTATAAAATGTACTACTTGTAGCAAGTTATTTTCAGCTAATTATGTAAATAGTCTGCAGTTGTATGTGTTAAACAGAGGGTTTTTAATGATATTATGTTGGTATGAACGATAATAGTTCACTCTAGTTGGTACACGACTGTCTGGGTTGTGTTTCTTACGTCAAATAAGTATTCGACCTTGAATTTGCGCCAGTCAGGCTGACGATTGCTTCATAATACTTTGTTTTATGACAGTTCTAACTGTTCGGTTTTTATTTTCTGCTTATGATCTGTTTTTAGAATACTACCATCCGTCAGAGTAGTAACGCTCTGTTTCTGTATGCTCTCGTATGTAACTTTTCTGTTCAGTCTTCTTTTATTAGTTATACAGTATTTGTCTATTAACTTTAACATATAATATGAGCTTATATTTATGAACTTAACATTTCTAGCTGGCCCTTAAATCATACGCTGAGCCACTGCTTATAATTCTCTTGGCCTGGCTCTCAAAAAAAAAACCCCCAGTAGGAATAATGTTATCACAAATGTTCAAGCACAGACGGTGATATTTGTCAATGAGAGGAAACAGCGAGTCCTTGGAGTGAGAAAAACTGTTTTTTATTATATTATGAAACATTTGTTATTAAAATATGACAGGGTAGGTTTTGCTTTTTATATGATTCTCATTATTTTAAGTGACAGAGTTTCGTGTCCCTCAGGTGAGTAGTGAACGTGACTACACACAGCACTGTTAGTGTTTATTTACGCTCTTACTAGTCAAGTTTAATATGAGGTGCACTGGAATTCTAACTTCAGTAGTTATCTACTTCTAAAGCTAGTTTTTTTTTTATTTTTTTTTATTTGCTTATTTTGTTACGTGTCAACCCTGTATTATTCGTTTCATAATTTACATGTTCAACATCAAAGAAACTTTATTTATATAAATATAACGAGGTTAACAAAACTGTACATACTTTACTATGTCATTATCTTTGATCGTGCATCATTATACGAGACTAATCATACACATACAATATTAATGCTTTATTCTTCAATAGAGCAACCTAAGAACAAACATTTTTTATTCATTCACACTCTTTTCTAATTTCATATTTTTAGAATCAACATTTAAATCGACCTTAATACAATTCTTTCAATTTTAGTTTAAAACGGACTGATTTGCAAACACTTATTTTCAGCCAATCTACCTTAGTACAATTTGCACCAAACCACATAAATCTTAGATTAATTTATAATTAATCTAAGTTTAAGGCTTCCAATAACCATAGAACAACGAATAGTTAAGCCTAGAGAAAATATCATGTGGTCACAAGGCCATTCAAATCGTTTACAATGGAAATTACTTGATTGTGAAGTATCATTTCATAAAATTTAATTTAATAAAACACGTCAGCTTAGGAATAGTTCATTTGCAAAATGGACACCTCACAATAAAGCGATCTAATACGTATGAACGTCCAAATATTTACCTCAATAAAACTTAAAATAGAAAACAGCCATAAACAACAAGCAAAAATAAATGCTTATGGAAAATACAGAAACCAAAATAAACGATTTCCAAGTATTTAATTTTAGGAAACTCAATACGAAATCGGTAATTAGACACATAAAAACCTTTTAATAAAAAATATGACAAAGGGGGGAGGCTGACATGAAAATTTTGAAAAATAACAAGAATATAGATACAGTGTCTCATGTAGCAAAGAAATAAAAATTATTTTAGAAGAAAATGAAATTGTTTTGAAAAAAACCTGCTTTATATCTAGAGAGTGTTAAGAGTAAATGCAAGATGGAACCTGAGACGAAGTTGGTATGGTTATTGTTATTGTAAGTTACAAGGTATTATCAACCTGAAAATGTTTATGATTTATCAAATAACTTACCACGTCCTTTGTTTAGTTAATTTTGAATGTGTATGTAGAAAATTAAATTGTCAATTCCTAAAACTCGTGACTTCACAATGGACATAGTATTTATATGGATATAATATTTATACTTATACAAATACAATTATTTAAATACACTAATTAAACAATCAATGATAGAATAGTGTCGTATTGTTTAAAAGTTATTTTAAATTTAATTATTGATAAATTCCTATTCGCTAGAAAACCCATTACATTATAATCCCAGATCTCTGTGATGTTCAATGACAACTCAAATTGATTTATTTCATTTAAAATTATTACTCGTAGCTAACAAGGACTTACTGCAAGGTAATTGGTTTATGTGACAGTTTCATTCAATTAGTGTAATTGGATTGTAAGTCAATCTTTTTTAAAACATTTGTATGTTAGCAACGTCAATCTGATGTAGAATATGTTTTTTAAAATTACATTTTGGGATTATCTTATGATAAAGACACATTCAACTCTTTGAAAGGGTGTTTACTTTGTAGGTCTAAACATCTTTTCTTTCTTTTTTTTTAGATAGAGCATATTCTCACCAGGAATCGAAACCAGGTAGTTGTGTGTCAAGCTATCGTCTTAGACCCCTGGCCAGGGCCACTCCAAAACAATAAGATTTTTAATATTTTAAATATAATATGTAATATATATTCAATACACTGAATAGCAAAAAAATAAGTTCTGCCCTCTATTGCCTTTTTTCACCTAGAATCAGCTGAAATATTTGATCATTAAACTACGTTTCTCATCAAATTAATGTAAGGGAGAATTTAATTTGCCCTTCAGTAGTTTTAAATTCTGTTAGTTTGGTAAAAGAAACGACAGCCAAAGTCTCATGTAATTCCTTATGGTACAATCATAACATGACCATTGTTCATTTTTCCATTGAATATTTTCAGTAAATATATCTGGACGTGACTACCATATTTATTTTATATATTTTTACAACAAAAACTAAATGAGGACAAAAAAGTGTGTCAAATTAGTGAAATGAAAAAAATCAAATAACAAACACGATCTCCTAAAAAATGTATTTAAATACATGACTCCTCTTAAAAAAGGACACTTGATTTTATGGTGGTTTTCTATTTATAGCTTTTATTACCTAATTATGGTTATGTTTAGAGTTAAAAGAAAAGTAGGTTAAAAGGGGTTAATGTGAGTCCGTTAAGTGGCAAGTTAATAGAATTCGGTAGTTTGGAGCTTTATAATTAAGCATTGTATACATTTTTAAAATGAAAATATAATTCACCATTTAACATGGGCCAGCAGGCCTGTGCATGATCATAATTAACTAGTAACATTACGCTCTGTTAGAGACTCAAACCTTGGACCCATCTGCACTTTACAGTCTGAATCCCAATTCTTAGCCACCATATATTTTGACATTATTTCTTAAACTTTACCTACCTAATAAAGAAACTCCGTATGAAAACTATATTAATTACTATCTCGGTGTTTTTTTTGTTTTTTTTTTGTTTTTTTTTTTTTTTTACTATACAAAAAAAATTTCTGATTTATAAAATGTTTAGTAAACATTTAAAATTGTTTAGTGTATAAAATTTATTAAATGTCTAATTTATTAAATTTAACGATCCAATAATTTTTATAGAGCTTTGCCAAAACTTTTAAAACTATGGAAGGAAAGAAATGGGACTACTGGTATGTGTTTGGTTCAGTAGAAATATTGTCTAACGAATAACATCAAAGTGCAGAACTAGGAGACAGTTGTGGAGACCAAATTATCCAAATTACACATCTAAGGTATATACGGTTCCCTCAAAATATAAAAAAAATGCGAGTCAGTATCCCCTGGGAAACGTCACATTTGTTCAAGCCAATGCAGTTCCCTTGTTACCCATTTTCCAAATCTGCTTCTGTGTTCAATATCCACTCTAAGCTGCTGAATGTAAGAGTGCATTGTTTTGTAGAAACTTCCAACTTTCTGATTCAGACTGTTTGTTTTGGGTTATTTTTACGAATACAGTTAGGTCAACAGCCGAAAAAATAGGTTTTTTGGCTGTAAATCAATGATAGTTAAATACATTGTATTTTTACCATCAGTGGGGAATATAGGCTATATTTATTATTTAATCATTAAAATATATTAGTCAGAGTTTCCTATTAGTCCAGTCAATAAATGACCCAAAATGAGGTGTAGAGTGCGTGAGCAGGTAACTAAGCGATTCCTTCAGAAACTTGTTCAGGGGGCTTAGGTTGTTAACATACCAAAAGTCCTGACTCCTAGGTGATGAGCGGGGGGGAGGAGGGGGGGCTAAAGGTACGAATTTTGGGTTTTTCGCTTATATCTCGAAAACGGTGCATCGGAGAGAAATATTTATTGATAATAAAATGGAGTTCTTAAAATTATCTAAAACTTTTATATCATATGTTTTTTTCTAATTCCTAACCCTTTTCGAGCTATACCCTCGGAAAAAGTTGAAATTTACAAAAAAAATCAATTTAAGTCAACATATTCATAAACATTGCATCATATTGTCTAAACCTATTCATAAACGAAAAGTATGGATAGGAAAGAAGTTGTAGATTTTTAAATTCCCTTTTAGAATATGTATACATATGCTGATTAATGTCCAACCCGCCTAAAGTTACAGCTATTTTAAAACTTGTATAGCATTTTGCAAGTTTCAAAAAATTAGTTTGTATATCATATTCTTAACCCACAACCTTTGTTCGTGTATTTTGTTTAAATTACAGATAACAATATCAGCAATTTGTTAGTCAATTAATTAACTTGATGCTGTTCGAGTTGGTAAAAGGGCTATGAATTCAATAGTTGACTTGACATTTGCAGAAGTAAAGTTATCGCGCAAGGATCGGGCATTGCCAATGTCTTCTATCAGCTCATTGATAAAAGTTCACGATGAAAGGTTAGTAGTTACCCAACATTGCTCTTTCAGCGGATATGTATAAGCAAACGATCAGATGAGGATTTGATGACATATTTTGAGTATGAGTTGGCCCCATTTCCCTTAGCACTGTTCAACGAAAGTGGCATGAGAAAGACAAACAAATCAGTGCTGTACAACTTGTTTGAGCCAACCAAGAAAGATATTCTTCTGCCTCAAATGAACATTGTAGTCGATGGAGGATTTCTACTCCACAGAGTTATTTGGCCAAAAGATGCATCGGTTGTGACTATTTGTGATAGTTATATCACCTACGTCGACCACCATTATCCTGGGACTACTCGCACTGTGGTGTTTGATGGGTACGCAAACACAGCCAATAGCACTAAATCACAAGAACAAATGCGTCGTTACAGACTAAAAAGGTCAGCCAACATCAATTTGACATGGGACACACAAATACCTGTTAAACAGGAAGACTTTTTATCAAATCCTACCAACAAAACTAACTTCATCTCCTTACTGGAGATAAAGCTGCAGGAGAAAGGGTTACATACTCTTCAGGCTACCGATGACGCTGACATCCTAATCGTGAAGACTGCTGTTGAACAATCCACTCACAACTCTGTGGCTGTCGTTGGTGAGGATGTAGACCTTGCTGTCCTGTTGATTGCTTCCACTCCTGCGACCCGAGATATCTTTATGCTGAAACCCGGACGAGGGAAACCCAAAACAATAGTACTGTCCACCCAAGAGATGCAGCACCGTAGATTTGAACACATCCTGTTCCTTCATTCATTTACCGGATGCGACACAACTTCTGCTACTTTCAGGTGAAGCAAGGTGGGCTTCTTTAAATTGTACTTGGAGGCAGAAATCATCCAGCAAGCAGCAATGACATTTTCTAACCCCTCCTCTACTTACGACCAGGTTGAAAAGGCTGGGGAGATGTGCTTTCTGAAGTGGTATAAGGTGCCAAAAAAACAAACCTCCCTTAACCAGTAACGCTTCCAATCGTTTACGCGGTCAGTGGCAAATATGAAGCCTGAAATCAGCTCCCTACCTCCAACAGAGAATGCAGCTAAACAGCACTCTCGGCGAACCTACCACCAAGTGCAGCAGTGGCTCGGTAATGAGCTGCCCCCTCAAGATTGGGGGTGAAAACGTGTAGGAGACACCCTGGTGGCAATTACAATGGAAAATCTACAAGTACCAGAGGTTCTTCTGAAAACTATATTTTGCCGCTGCACCAAGGATTGTGTAATTGGAAAATGTGGCTGCCGAAAAGCGATGATCACCTGTTCTGCAGTGTGCCTCCACTGTCAAGGGAAGTGTGCCTGAACAGTGTGCCTGTTGACGATGAGGACGATGAAGACGATGTAGAGCCCATTCAGCAAGAACCACCCGCTACTGAGGAAGAAGATGCCATGGAAGAACAATCATTGCCTGGGCCCTCAAGTTCAAAGAGGATGAAAATTTGATTACTTTTAAAGTTGAGAGTAAAACATTAGGAATATATTGAGAACAATGGGGTTTACAATTATTATTGTATTGGTGTAACGAAACTATCTGTAGAATAAAGTGTGAAATTTGTCATCATCATTATTTTTTCTACTTTATTTAGTAACTTGCTTATAAGTGGCCATATATGTTATTAGATGAACGAACAAAGGTTGTGGGTTAAGAATATGATATACAAACTAATTTTCTGAAACTTGCAAAATGCTATACAAGTTTTAAAATAGCTGTAACTTTAGGCGGGTTGGACATTAATCAGCACATGTATATATATTCTAAAAGGGAATTTAAAAATCTACAACTTCTTTCCTATCCATACTTTTCGTTAATGAATAGGTTTAGACAATATGATGCAATGTTTATGAATATGTTGACTTAAATTGATTTTTTTTGTAAATTTCAACTTTTTCCGAGGGTATAGCTCGAAAAGGGTTAGGAATTAGAAAAAAAAACATATGATATAAAAGTTTTAGATAATTTTAAGAACTCCATTTTATTATCAATAAATATTTCTCTCCGATGCACCGTTTTCGAGATATAAGCGAAAAACCCTAAATTCGTACCTTTACCCCCCCCCTCTCCCCCCCCCGCTCATCACCTAGGAGTCAGGACTTTTGGTATGTCAACAACCTAAGCACCCTAAACAAGTTTCTGAAGGAATCGTTTAGTTACCTGCTCACGCACTCTACACCTCATTCCTTGACTGGACTAATTATTTTTATAGCATATGTTATATACCTTTATTATTTTAAAACGTATAAAAAGAGCATACAGTATTCTTATTTAAATAAATGTTTAATGATTCGAACTAGTCGTACAAGAAACCATAAAAATGTAATAAACAGTATATTCTAATCATTACAGTCTAGCTTTGGGCAAGTAAATCACCATCAAATCGTATTTTGATTCATGTATTTTACTTTCATATATCGGCTTAGTTATGTGTTCTTTAGTGAAAGTATTATGGTCATCAACCAACTTTATTTTAACTACCTTCTCGACAGTTAAATTGACTATCTACCACAAATTCGTATCTAAACTTTCAGTTTGTATTTCTGTTTGGTACATCTAGATGTTTTACTATTTATTTCTGTCTTAGTAGGCCTATGTAATTTTTAATTTTAAACTTTTCCCCTCGTGATCTTTATTTCATGTGTCAGACTACTTTGCCAATTTCCCTTAAATATTTATGCTAATTAAGCCATACATTTTCATTCTCCATGTGGGTTCTCTTGTTTGTCTTTTGTTATTATTTAATTAGTTCATCTTCAATTTAAAGTTTGGATGTAATTTACCTCAATCAACTATTTATTTAAATGTTATTTTCTTTCTTTATCTTGAGAACTGTAGTTGCATATTAAGACTGTCGCGTGATCAACGGCATTTTTACATTTCAAAAATCTATCTCCTTTGAATTGAAACAATCAATTTGTTTTCTCTGACTTCCGTCATGGCTCATTCTGAAAATCGTTCAATTCAATTAGCAAGGTTACTTATAACTAGCTAGATCGTTAATTATTACACATTTTCTTTAGAGTATTTATAATATTTTTTAAATTTTTAGCTATACTGTAGTATTATTAATAAACGTTTATCATTATCTCTCTAAAGTTTAATCATAATATAAATATTACAGCATCAACAAAAACGCAGGCTTGATTTTCACAAAAATCTATTGTTACTTTTTTTCATTCAAAGAACTACTTTTTCATCAAAAGCACATAACTAGATATGATGTTTTACTTTTACTCAGAACTTATTTTAAATGATGACCGTCTGGAATGTCTTGTGTCTTGTTTAGAACAATGGTCTCTTTTTGAGCATGGTAGTATGGACTAACACGCTTTGAAATGACGTCAACCAAGTGTCATATAACTTAATGCAGTGTCATGTACCCTCATTCTTAACCATGATGGACTATTTATTCATCTGATTTCCTATTGGGTATGATAATATGGGCTATCCCAGTTAGTAATGTGGCCAGCCAAATGTCATGTGACATATTGCGGTGTCATGTGCACTCTCCTTGTTAACCCCAATGGTTCTTTTCTTTAAAGTGACTAATGCAATGTTAGCTGATTTCCTGAGGTGTGGTAATACGAACTACCTCAGTTTGAAATATTGCCAGCCAGATGTTATGTGACATATTGCGGTGTCATGTGCCCTCTCCTTGTTAACCTCGATAGTTCTTTTCTTTAAAGTGACTAATGCAATGTTATCTGATTTCCTTAGGTGTGGTAATACGAACTACCTCAGTTTGAAATATGGTCAGCCAGATGTTATGTGACATATTGTGGTGTTATGTGCCCTCCCCTTGTTAACCCCCATGGGTAATTTGTTAAAGTGACCGGAGTGTGGTAATATGGGCTACCTCAGTTTGAAATATGGCTAGATAGATGTTATGTGACATATTGTGGTTTTATGTGCGCTCTCCTTGTTAACCCCGATGGTTAATTTGTTAAAGTGACCGGAGTGTGGTAATATGGGCTACCTCAGTTTGAAATGTGGCCTGCTAGATGTTATGTGACATATTGCGGTGTTATGTGCCCTCCCCTTGTTAACCCCGATGGTTAATTCGTTAAAGTACCGAAGTGTGGTAATATGGGCTACCTCAGTTTGAAATGTTGCCAGCCAGATGTTAGGTGACACATTGCGGTGTCATGTGCCCTATCCTTGTTAACTCCGATGGTTAATACTTTAAAGTGCCTAATGCAATGTTAGCTGATTTCCTGAGGTGTGGTAATATGAACTACCTCAGTTTGAAATGTGGTCAGCCAGATGTTATGTGACATATTGTGGTGTTATGTGCCCTCTCCTTGTTAACCCCGATGGTTAATTTGTTAAAGTGACCGGAGTGTGGTAATATGGGCTACCTCAGTTTGAAATGTTGCCAGCCAGATGTTATGTGACATATTGCGGTGTTATGTGCCCTCCCCTTGTTAACCCTGATGGTTAAATCGTTAAAGTACCGGAGTGTGGTAATATGGGCTACCTCAAATTGAAATGTGGCCAGCCAGATGTTATGTGACACATTGCGGTGTCATGTGCCCTCTCCTTGTTAGCCCCGATGGTTCTTTTCTTTAAAGTGCCTAATGCAATGTTAGCTGATTTCCTGAGGTGTGGTAATATGAACTACCTCAGTTTGAAATGTGGTCAGCCAAATGTTATGTGACATATTGCGGTGTTATGTGTCCTCCCCTTCTTAAACCCGATGGTTAATTTAATAAAGTGACCGGAGTGTGGTAATATGGGCTACCTCAGTTTGAAATGTTGCCAGCCAGATGTTATGTGACATATTGCGGTGTTATGTGCCCTCTCCTTGTTAACCCCGATGGTTCTTTTCTTTAAAGTGACTAATGCAATGTTAGCTGATTTCCTGAGGTGTAGTAATATGAACTACCTCAGTTTGAAATGTGGTCAGCCAGATGTTATGAGACATATTGCGGTGTTATGTGTCCTCCCCTTCTTAAACCCGATGGTTAATTTGTTAAAGTGACCGGAGTGTGGTAATATGGGCTACCTCAGTTTGAAATGTTGCCAGCCAGATGTTATGTGACATATTGCGGTGTTATGTGCCCTCTCCTTGTTAACCCCGATGGTTAATTCGTTAAAGTACCGGAGTGTGGTAATATGGGCTACCTCAGTTTGAAATGTTGCTAGCCAGATGTTATGTGACACATTGCGGTGTCATGTGCCCTATCCTTGTTAACCCCGATGGTTCTTTTCTTTAAAGTGCCTAATGCAATGTTAGCTGATTTCCTGAGGTGTGGTAATATGAACTACCTCAGTTTGAAATGTGGTCAGCCAGATGTTATGTGACATATTGTGGTGTTATGTGCCCTCTCCTTGTTAACCCCGATGGTTAATTTGTTAAAGTGACCGGAGTGTGGTAATATGGGCTACCTCAGTTTGAAATGTGGCCAGCTATATGTTATGTGACATATTGCGGTGTTATTTGCCCTCCCCTTGTTAACCCCGATGGTTAATTCGTTAAAGTACCGGAGTGTGGTAATATGGGCTACCTCAGTTTGAAATGTTGCCAGCTAGATGTTATGTGACATATTGCGGTGTCATGTGCCCTCTCCTTGTTAACCCCGGTGGTTCTTTTCTTTAAAGTGCCTAATGCAATGTTATCTGATTTCCTGAGGTGTGGTAATATGAACTACCTCAGTTTGAAATGTGGTTAGCCAAATGTTATGTGACATATTGCGGTGTTATGTGTCCTCCCCTTCTTAAACCCGATGGTTAATTTGTTAAAGTGACCGGAGTGTGGTAATATGGGCTACCTCAGTTTGAAATGTTGCCAGCCAGTTGTTATATGACATATTGCGGTGTTATGTGTCCTCCCCTTCTTAAACCCGATGTTTAATTTGTTAAAATGACCGGAGTGTGGTAATATGGGCTACCTCAGTTTGAAATGTTGCCAGCCAGATGTTATGTGACATATTGCGGTGTTATGTGCCCTCTCCTTGTTAACCCCGATGGTTCTTTTCTTTAAAGTGCCTAATGCAATGTTAGCTGATTTCCTGAGGTGTGGTAATATGAACTACCTCAGTTTGAAATGTGGTTAGCCAAATGTTATGTGACATATTGCGGTGTTATGTGTCCTCCCCTTCTTAAACCCGATGGTTAATTTGTTAAAGTGACCGGAGTGTGGTAATATGGGCTACCTCAGTTTGAAATGTTGCCAGCCAGATGTTATGTGACATATTGCGGTGTTATGTGTCCTCCCCTTCTTAAACCCGATGTTTAATTTGTTAAAATGACCGGAGTGTGGTAATATGGGCTACCTCAGTTTGAAATGTTGCCAGCCAGATGTTATGTGACATATTGCGGTGTTATGTGCCCTCTCCTTGTTAACCCCGATGGTTCTTTTCTTTAAAGTGACTAATGCAATGTTAGCTGATACCCTGAGGTGTGGTAGTATGAACTACCTCAGTATGAAATGTGGTCAGCCAGATGTTATGAGACATATTGCGGTGTTATGTGTCCTCCCCTTCTTAAACCCGATGGTTAATTTGTTAAAGTGACCGGAGTGTGGTAATATGGGCTACCTCAGTTTGAAATGTTGCCAGCCAGATGTTATGTGACATATTGCGGTGTTATGTGCCCTCTCCTTGTTAACCCCGATGGTTAATTCGTTAAAGTACCGGAGTGTGGTAATATGGGCTACCTCAGTTTGAAATGTTGCCAGCCAGATGTTATGTGACACATTGCGGTGTCATGTGCCCTATCCTTGTTAACCCCGATGGTTCTTTTCTTTAAAGTGCCTAATGCAATGTTAGCTGATTTCCTGAGGTGTGGTAATATGAACTACCTCAGTTTGAAATGTGGTCAGCCAGATGTTATGTGACATATTGTGGTGTTATGTGCCCTCTCCTTGTTAACCCCGATGGTTAATTTGTTAAAGTGACCGGAGTGTGGTAATATGGGCTACCTCAGTTTGAAATGTGGCCAGCTAGATGTTATGTGTCATATTGCGGTTTTACGTGCCCTCTCCTTGTTCACCCCGATGGTTAATTTGTTAAAGTGACCAGAGTGTGGTAATATGGGCTACCTCAGTTTGAAATGTGGCCAGCTATATGTTATGTGACATATTGCGGTGTTATTTGCCCTCCCCTTGTTAACCCCGATGGTTAATTCGTTAAAGTACCGGAGTGTGGTAATATGGGCTACCTCAAATTGAAATGTGGCCAGCCAGATGTTATGTGACACATTGCGGTGTCATGTGCCCTCTCCTTGTTAGCCCCGATGGTTCTTTTCTTTAAAGTGCCTAATGCAATGTTAGCTGATTTCCTGAGGTGTGGTAATATGAACTACCTCAGTTTGAAATGTGGTCAGCCAAATGTTATGTGACATATTGCGGTGTTATGTGTCCTCCCCTTCTTAAACCCGATGGTTAATTTAATAAAGTGACCGGAGTGTGGTAATATGGGCTACCTCAGTTTGAAATGTTGCCAGCCAGATGTTATGTGACATATTGCGGTGTTATGTGCCCTCTCCTTGTTAACCCCGATGGTTCTTTTCTTTAAAGTGACTAATGCAATGTTAGCTGATTTCCTGAGGTGTAGTAATATGAACTACCTCAGTTTGAAATGTGGTCAGCCAGATGTTATGAGACATATTGCGGTGTTATGTGTCCTCCCCTTCTTAAACCCGATGGTTAATTTGTTAAAGTGACCGGAGTGTGGTAATATGGGCTACCTCAGTTTGAAATGTTGCCAGCCAGATGTTATGTGACATATTGCGGTGTTATGTGCCCTCTCCTTGTTAACCCCGATGGTTAATTCGTTAAAGTACCGGAGTGTGGTAATATGGGCTACCTCAGTTTGAAATGTTGCTAGCCAGATGTTATGTGACACATTGCGGTGTCATGTGCCCTATCCTTGTTAACCCCGATGGTTCTTTTCTTTAAAGTGCCTAATGCAATGTTAGCTGATTTCCTGAGGTGTGGTAATATGAACTACCTCAGTTTGAAATGTGGTCAGCCAGATGTTATGTGACATATTGTGGTGTTATGTGCCCTCTCCTTGTTAACCCCGATGGTTAATTTGTTAAAGTGACCGGAGTGTGGTAATATGGGCTACCTCAGTTTGAAATGTGGCCAGCTATATGTTATGTGACATATTGCGGTGTTATTTGCCCTCCCCTTGTTAACCCCGATGGTTAATTCGTTAAAGTACCGGAGTGTGGTAATATGGGCTACCTCAGTTTGAAATGTTGCCAGCTAGATGTTATGTGACATATTGCGGTGTCATGTGCCCTCTCCTTGTTAACCCCGGTGGTTCTTTTCTTTAAAGTGCCTAATGCAATGTTATCTGATTTCCTGAGGTGTGGTAATATGAACTACCTCAGTTTGAAATGTGGTTAGCCAAATGTTATGTGACATATTGCGGTGTTATGTGTCCTCCCCTTCTTAAACCCGATGGTTAATTTGTTAAAGTGACCGGAGTGTGGTAATATGGGCTACCTCAGTTTGAAATGTTGCCAGCCAGTTGTTATATGACATATTGCGGTGTTATGTGTCCTCCCCTTCTTAAACCCGATGTTTAATTTGTTAAAATGACCGGAGTGTGGTAATATGGGCTACCTCAGTTTGAAATGTTGCCAGCCAGATGTTATGTGACATATTGCGGTGTTATGTGCCCTCTCCTTGTTAACCCCGATGGTTCTTTTCTTTAAAGTGCCTAATGCAATGTTAGCTGATTTCCTGAGGTGTGGTAATATGAACTACCTCAGTTTGAAATGTGGTTAGCCAAATGTTATGTGACATATTGCGGTGTTATGTGTCCTCCCCTTCTTAAACCCGATGGTTAATTTGTTAAAGTGACCGGAGTGTGGTAATATGGGCTACCTCAGTTTGAAATGTTGCCAGCCAGATGTTATGTGACATATTGCGGTGTTATGTGTCCTCCCCTTCTTAAACCCGATGTTTAATTTGTTAAAATGACCGGAGTGTGGTAATATGGGCTACCTCAGTTTGAAATGTTGCCAGCCAGATGTTATGTGACATATTGCGGTGTTATGTGCCCTCTCCTTGTTAACCCCGATGGTTCTTTTCTTTAAAGTGACTAATGCAATGTTAGCTGATACCCTGAGGTGTGGTAGTATGAACTACCTCAGTATGAAATGTGGTCAGCCAGATGTTATGAGACATATTGCGGTGTTATGTGTCCTCCCCTTCTTAAACCCGATGGTTAATTTGTTAAAGTGACCGGAGTGTGGTAATATGGGCTACCTCAGTTTGAAATGTTGCCAGCCAGATGTTATGTGACATATTGCGGTGTTATGTGCCCTCTCCTTGTTAACCCCGATGGTTAATTCGTTAAAGTACCGGAGTGTGGTAATATGGGCTACCTCAGTTTGAAATGTTGCCAGCCAGATGTTATGTGACACATTGCGGTGTCATGTGCCCTATCCTTGTTAACCCCGATGGTTCTTTTCTTTAAAGTGCCTAATGCAATGTTAGCTGATTTCCTGAGGTGTGGTAATATGAACTACCTCAGTTTGAAATGTGGTCAGCCAGATGTTATGTGACATATTGTGGTGTTATGTGCCCTCTCCTTGTTAACCCCGATGGTTAATTTGTTAAAGTGACCGGAGTGTGGTAATATGGGCTACCTCAGTTTGAAATGTGGCCAGCTAGATGTTATGTGTCATATTGCGGTTTTACGTGCCCTCTCCTTGTTCACCCCGATGGTTAATTTGTTAAAGTGACCAGAGTGTGGTAATATGGGCTACCTCAGTTTGAAATGTGGCCAGCTATATGTTATGTGACATATTGCGGTGTTATTTGCCCTCCCCTTGTTAACCCCGATGGTTAATTCGTTAAAGTACCGGAGTGTGGTAATATGGGCTACCTCAGTTTGAAATGTTGCCAGCTAGATGTTATGTAACATATTGCGGTGTCATGTGCCCTCTCCTTGTTGACCCCGATGGTTCTATTTCTTTAAAGTGCCTAATGCAATGTTAGCTGATTTCCTGAGGTGTGGTAATATGAACTACCTCAGTTTGAAATGTGGTCAGCCAGATGTTATGTGACATATTGCGGTGTTATGTGTCCTCCCCTTCTTAAACCCGATGGTTAATTTGTTAAAGTGACCGGAGTGTGGTAATATGGGCTACCTCAGTTTGAAATGTTGCCAGCCAGATGTTATGTGACATATTGCGGTGTTATGTGCCCTCTCCTTGTTAACCCCGATGGTTCTTTTCTTTAAAGTGCCTAATGCAATGTTAGCTGATTTCCTGAGGTGTGGTAATATGAACTACCTCAGTTTGAAATGTGGTTAGCCAAATGTTATGTGACATATTGCGGTGTTATGTGTCCTCCCCTTCTTAAACCCGATGGTTAATTTGTTAAAGTGACCGGAGTGTGGTAATATGGGCTACCTCAGTTTGAAATGTTGCCAGCCAGATGTTATGTGACATATTGCGGTGTTATGTGTCCTCCCCTTCTTAAACCCGATGGTTAATTTGTTAAAATGACCGGAGTGTTGTAATATGGGCTACCTCAGTTTGAAATGTTGCCAGCCAGATGTTATGTGACATATTGCGGTGTTATGTGCCCTCTCCTTGTTAACCCCGATGGTTCTTTTCTTTAAAGTGACTAATGCAATGTTAGCTGATTTCCTGAGGTGTGGTAGTATGAACTACCTCAGTTTGAAATGTGGTCAGCCAGATGTTATGAGACATATTGCGGTGTTATGTGTCCTCTCCTTCTTAAACCCGATGGTTAATTTGTTAAAGTGACCGGAGTGTGGTAATATGGGCTACCTCAGTTTGAAATGTTGCCAGCCAGATGTTATGTGACATATTGCGGTGTTATGTGCCCTCTCCTTGTTAACCCCGATTGTTCTTTTCTTTAAAGTGCCTAATGCAATGTTAGCTGATTTCCTGAGGTGTGGTAATATGAACTACCTCAATTTGAAATGTGGTCAGCCAGATGTTATGTGACATGTTGCGGTGTTATGTGTCCTCCCCTTGCTAACTCCGATGGTTAATTTGTTACACTGACCGGAGTGTGGTAATATGGGCTACCTCAGTTTGAAATGTGGCCAGCTAGAGTTTATGTGACATATTGCGGTGTTATGTGCTCTCCCTTTGTTAACCCCGATGGTTAATTCGTTAAAGTACCGGAGTGTGGTAATATGGGCTACCTCAGTTTGAAATGTTGCCAGCCAGATGTTATGTGACACATTGCGGTGTCATATGCCCTATCCTTGTTAACCCCGATGGTTCTTTTCTTTAAAGTGCCTAATGCAATGTTAGCTGATTTCCTGAGGTGTGGTAATATGAACTACCTCAGTTTGAAATGTAGTCAGCCAGATGTTATGTGACATATTGTGGTGTTATGTGCCCTCTCCTTGTTAACCCCCATGGTTAATTTGTTAAAGTGACCGGAGTGTGGTAATATGGGCTACCTCAGTTTGAAATGTTTCCAGCTAGATGTTATGTGACATATTGCGGTGTCATGTGCCCTCTCCTTGTTAACCCCGATGGTTCTTTTCTTTAAAGTGCCTAATGCAATGTTAGCTGATTTCATGAGGTGTGGTAATATGAACTACCTCAGTTTGAAATGTGGTCAGCCAGATGTTATGTGACATATTGCGGTGTTATGTGTCCTCCTCTTCTTAAACCCGATGGTTAATTTGTTACACTGACCGGAGTGTGGTAATATGGGCTAACTCAGTTTCAAATGTGGCCAGCCATCTGTCATTTGATGTATTGCGGTGTTAAGTACCCTCATCTTGCTAACTCTGATGGTTCATTTGTTAAAGTGACTGGGGTGTGGTAATATGGGCTACCTCAGTTTGAAATATGGCCAGCCAGCTGTCATTTGACGTAATGTGGTGTCATGTTCCCTCCCTTTTTTAACCCCGATGGTTCATTTGTTAAAATGACTTATGCTATGTTAGCTGGTTTTCTGTGGGGTGTGGTAATACTCAGTTTTAAATGTGGCCAGCCAGACGTTATGTGACGTAATGTGATGTCATGTGCCCTTCCCTTATTAACCCCGATGGTTCATTTGTTAAACTGACTAATGCTTTGTTAGCTGGTCTCTTGTTGGGCGTGTAAATATTTCCCATATAATATATTATTGAAATTTAATTCATTATAATTTAGTTTTAAAATAATGTATAGGTAATTTGCTAGTTTTGTTTTAGAAAACATGATGTTTTATTAATTGCTATATGTTAAAATACATCACGTTTTGTTATTGACTTTGGAAGACGAAAAACTTACAATATTATTTCTATAACATCTGTTTTCCTGTTAATTTTAAATGTAAATCCACAATAGTTGTTTTAGGATTTGTTTTCGAACTCAAGTAACTAATCGAAACCAAACTGTGTAACTATATAAATAAATCTCCTTCTATACCTTCACTAAAGTAAGCTTATCAATTATTGAAAATTATCATTTTTGTCATCCTCATACCATTTTCTATATTCCCACTTGTACTAATAATTACTTTTTATAATTAAAATTCTTCAAACAGTTTACTTTATTATCTCTAGCCCAGACATGTATCCCTTAACTCTTCTAATTAATTGTATTATATTCTCACCTATAGACATTATTCTTCTCTACCTATTCATCTGTTTAAATGTAGACCTATAAGCGACTAAATAGATCCTATGATATACCAAGATAATTCAAATGTCTATTATTTACCGCAATAAAATTTAATATAATTTGTTTGCTGAGGTAGAGTGTTGCATCTCTCGAGAATACAAATCTGTGATGATCAAATAATGTTTTATCACTTTATAAGAGATATTTATCTCAAGTTGTTTTCAAAAAGTAGATATATATATACATATATGTATATGTATATATATGTGTATATATACTGTATATATAAAAAACCCTTGTTGGCACTTAGCAATACGTCTTACGTTGACATTCCACAGAATGCCTTGTGTCACACTTAGCAACACGTCTTACGTTGACATTCCACAGCACGCCTTGTGTCACACTTAGCTGCGAGACAACATTTCAATAGTGTGTTGCTCGTTTCTTTGACAAATCTATAAGTCTGGATCATCAGTCTTGCTGAAAGCTTCCATTATTTCCTTTCCACATACGTCACCACCCCGACCTAAGTATTTGTGCAAACAGACAGGCTACAGTTTGTCTTCTTGTAAGTGCTTGTGGGTTTACCTATGCTTGTTAATCGTCATCTTGGTTATTCTCTAGGAAACAATATCTAGATCAACTTTTTGAAATAATATTAGTAATACATTTAAAACTGTGGGTTTGTTCCCAATTTGGCAGCACGTTTTTAAGGAATAAAAAAAG
The DNA here is from genome assembly GCA_035578905.1 of Stictocephala bisonia. NCBI lineage: Eukaryota > Metazoa > Arthropoda > Insecta > Hemiptera > Membracidae > Stictocephala > Stictocephala bisonia. The sequence goes on from JAQJVL010001050.1 coordinate 149,484, forward strand.
TTAACTCCCTTAGAATCCCAACACTATTTTGGCACTACAAGCATCCTAAATATACGACGTTATTTATTCTACATATATTTTCCTATAACAGAGTTCCTGGAGGAAAATATACCAGTTCACATCAAGTGACGTGAAAGAAGTTTGGATTACAAGTATTTTATTACCTCGTATTTTTTGCACGTTAATATATACTCATGACATTTCAACAATCACCTCATAAAACCACGTCCCTACACCAAAATTGTTATTATAGAAGGGAGGGGGTAGAATCCAATTGTAGGAGAAAATCTATTCAACGGTAAAGACACCAGAACTGCCTACGTCTCCTACAGACTTCAAATTGTGTCATGAATCCATGCCATTTATGCATATTTTATATGAAATTGCTTATTGAAGCTTGTGCTAGGGTGTGTGGATTAGGCTGTTAAGATACAGTTTAGTAAAACGCATTCACTACTAGGTATAACCCTCAGGATTCATCAGCTGCCAGCCATAAATTAGTCTCAAAGGCCTAGTGTTAAAGACCTTTCTCGACACTGACGTATCTATCATGGACACATACGAGTAGTTGTGGGAAGGGAAAATACATGGACTAGTGTCATTTTAAAATTCTTTCTAGAGTTTAATGTCTATTGGTTATAGAGATTTATTAAATTAGAAAAATAAAAAAAAGTTAGGATAGTGATTGGGTTTGCAAAGAGATAAGAGTCATCCAGCTAACATCACAACAGCCTGACCTAAAGAAAGCCACAATTAGAATTGTACCATATCTTAGATGAGCTATGTAGATCAACGTAGAGCATATTAATAATGTTGACGGTCATTGTTATTAAATAGTGCTAGTGACAAGAAAGTGCGAAATTTAACTCCTTTTAATATTTGTTATTATTATTATGAAGGAATAATGAGAAAGGAAAATTCATTACTCGTTAAAAATAATAACAAAATAATGTTTTGGCGAGGTGGTAAAGAGAGGTTTTGTATAATGGGTTTTATGGATGGAGATAATGAATGTTAAGGAGTCGTTATTTAGCTAGTAAAAAGTTGTTATGAGTGTATAGTGTGAGAAAGAAGTGAGGGGGGGTGGTTGTTGTCAAGTTAGGGATGGTAGCCTTGAGAAAGTGAATCATTGGTTTTTTTACGCATAAAATGGTGAGGTTAAATACTAGCCATGAGTTATGGTGATAAACAGGTGGTTTATGTCTCTCTGGGTTGAAGTTGACCTTAGTAATGAGTTTTTAATATTCGCCTGTTTTTGTACGATATAATAAATCCAAAGATGGTTTGATAAGCAGGATTACAAACATACCAGAGCCTTAGTGGCTGGAAGCTCAGAAAACAAATAAACAGAGGTCACTTTCTCATAAGCCCAGTGAAGACTTCAAAAGGAGTTTATATTCAGATTAAAAATAATGTACATCTTTATACATTGGTAGTAATAATAATAGTTAGAGTACATTTCTCCTCGAATATTAGGAGAAACTATGGAAGTGACTGGCAAGGTGCTGACCCTGTCATCGTATGGCAAACTGGAGAAATAACTTCTCGAAACACATTTAACACACTATATGATAACACCACTGTGTTTCGAAGTGTTTTCAGTTATAAATGTTCCACAACAGTGTTTAGAAAATGTATTTATTTGTCTAAATGTTTTTTATATGTTTTATCATTATTTACATTTTGAGTTACAAAAACTTTGCTATTAGATTAGTTTTTATTTATTAAGATAAATATAAACGATATATTTATTAAGATACAAATCGTTAAATTTGGGGTTGTAATTACTGATGATGAGGTAATAAAATTAACAGTCTTCGATTGTGTGGGAGATGGGATGTATTGAATTGATTTCAATTGTATAATCGTAGACTGGTGGGTGGGGCTTTAGGGAACGATTACAATCCTAATTACAATGTAATAGTGTCTTGTCCTTATACATAGCTCTGTTGATGTGTTTATATTGTACTAACTGAGTACCCAGTCTTTTGTATAGGGTGTATGTTGTGCTAACTGAGCACCCAGTCTTTTGTATAGGGTTTATATTGTACTAACTGAGTACCCAGTCTTTTGTATAGGGTTTATATTGTACTAACTGAGTACCCAATCTTTTGTATAGGGTTTATATTGTACTAACTGAGTACCCAGTCTTTTGTATAGGGTTTATATTGTACTAACTGAGTACCCAGTCTTTTGTATAGGGTTTATGTTGATTAATAATACATATATCAATCATCTGTAAACTATTTTATTACCTTGAAAGTTGGGTATGGTATTTCAGTGCCAAAATTCAATATATTTCAACAGCCTGTCGGGAAACATTTGATTTTTGTATAATATTAACCTTGCTAAACTTGCGTATGGGTTAATATTAAATGGGGTTTTAGAGTGAGGAACTCTCACCCACTGACACTACTGTACTGTTTTCCTTACTTATTTTTTTTATTGAGTCAATTATATTATCTAGTTATATCAATAGTCTTTTAACTGGGTCTTTTTAAGTGCAAATTCTTAGAGGAGGAAATATACAACATCCAACTTTACCAAATGATTTTTCAAGTCAAAATAAAGAAGTTTGTATTAAAACATAGTCCTATCTCGCTTAACTATACGTCAGTCTGCCTGTTTATGTGTGTGTTTTTTTTTTTTTTTTACTAAAACTCCATATCTTTAAAGTTATTAACGATATTACCATAAGACTTCATACTCTTTTTTAAATAAAAATTTCTAACATTTTAAAAAGTATAAAATAATTATCACTTCCGGTTTCAAAAATGGTGGCCATACTGTAATACTAATAATAATCTTTATTGCAGTAGATAATATTTATATTGTATTGCATATGTCATTAATTTGTCAATAAGTTGTACACTCATTCATTCAACTCTCAAACTTACATTAGCTCAACATTAATTCATACATCCACTATAGAGCACTAGTGTCAGTCTTAATGTATGACATTTAGTGGCCCCAGCGGTAAGTTAGAAACTCATCATCAGAGAACAGTTTACACACCAAAAGGTGTTTTAATCAAGATTTAAATTAAGTTGGGCTTTCCAACTCCTTATGTCTTTTGAAGCCTAAAAATTCTCTTAAATTTAAATTCTGTCCAACCTTCTCATAATATCAAGCCGTAGGTTATGTTATGATGAGGTTGTACAGAATTATATACTAACAACAGGCAACTGTCACAGAATTGTTCAACCTCCACTAGACCAGGTAATTTCCCTTCCTCTCACTACTCTTACGTCTTAACGGCTGTCAATCAGTCACTAGATGTGTCTTACCTAATAATAGTACATTGTTATCTTGTACAGCACACCTGGGTCAACCTGGTGGTGATGATGTTGTTGATGACGATAATGCTGTTGATGAAAACTGTAAAGATGTCAGTGATTATGTTGGTAAAGATGACAGTGATGTTGGTAACAATGGTAGTGATGCTTTTGAAGACAATAGTGATGTCGTTGTCGATGGTTGTGATGTCAGTGACGCCGGTATTGTTGTTGGTGACGACGCTAGTGATGTTTGTGATTGTGGTAGTGATTTTGGTGACGACAGTAGTGATATTTGCAAGTATAATGTTGGTGACGGTGGTAATGATATTGGTGACAGTGGTAGTATAATGTTGGTGACGGTGGTAATGATACTGACGACGGCGGTAGTATAATGTTGGTGATGGTGGTAATGATATTGGTGACGGTGGTAATGTTATTGGCGACGGTGGTAGTATAATGTTGGTGACAGTGGTAATGATATTGGAGACGGTGGTAGTATGATGTTGGTGACGGTGGTAATGATATTGGTGACGGCGGTAGTATGATGTTGGTGACGGCTATAGTGTGATGTTGATGACTACATCTCAGTTCAGTTCGGGAGGTCACGGAGATCGGACCTGTGTTGTGCTCGCTATGCGATAAAATAACATTTGGCTACTCCCATTTGATCTGGTTTATTCCATGCAATATTACTAGTGAATATATCTTTAACATTCAGATTTTATTTAATTTATTTCTGGAGTTACTTCCGGTTCCATCAAGTTTTAGTTTTCCATCTTTTTGCGTTTACCAATTGTTGTTCGTTAAATCTTCATCTAAGTATGCTGTGATGTGTACACTTGCAACACATGTAGCCAAAAAGTGGGCTCTATAGCACCGTAAAGTAAAGTACCGTAGCTTTGAAAGTGTGTTTCTTGCTGCCTGTGAAGGCATGAGTAAGGAAGACGTGGACTACGTCAACTCGAGCGTCTACGTGTGGAGGTTCAGACCAGCATGAGCATCGAGCAAGCATGAACTTCAGCCAGGAGGTTGACAGCTCGGTGACGCTCGGCGACATCTTGGAGCGATTGGACACCATCCAAAAGGAGCAGAAGAGTATGGAGCAGTCCCTGGGTACCTCACTCCACGAATGTTTCAACAGAATTTATGAGATGATGGAAGAAGTAAAGAAGACCAGAGAGGCTGTCGAAAGGCAAAGCAAAGAAATGAAGAACCTTCGCAGCGAAAATGTGAAGCTTAAGGCTTGAACATCGCGTGGAGGAGTGCGAGCAGTACAGCCACCGCAGCTGCGTGGAGGTGTTCGGAGTACCGGAGGTGGAGTGGTTAAACGTGCTGCAGACGGTGACGCAGGTGGGGAATGCGCTTGGTATCACCATCAAGCCTGAGATGATTGATGCCTTCCACTGCCTTCGTAAGATCAAGATAGACCCCTGGCCTAGAGGTATCATTGTTAAGTTTATTCGCCACTTTGATAAAGAAGAATTTATTAAGAAGAAGAAGTCAATAAAGAACTTGACTGCTAAGAGCGTTGGTTTCGCTAGTAACTCTCCTGTATATATTAACGAGAGTTTGACACCATATAGACGTGAGCTGCTGAGGGCTGCTAGAGTTGCGAGGAGGACCGCAGGCTACAAGTATCTCTAGACAAGCAACGGAAAGATTCTCCTGCGGAAATAGGACAATGGTGATTTGCTAGTGTTAAATAGTATGGAAGACATCAAAAACATTAAATAACTGTTTAAAAAATACTAATTATAGATAATAATAGATCTGGTTCAGAGCAGTGGTCTTTGTGTACATATTATCAAAATTTGTGAGATCTGCGCACAATATTACATGATTTTAATTTAGCAGTTGCTGATTGTTACTTTGATTTGATATGTTTAACTGAAACTGGTCTAAATTTAAGCATTTTTGACAGTGAAGTTTTTGGTGATGGCTACTCGGTGATAGAGATGGTGGAGTGGCAGGGAAGTTGTGGGTGGAGGTGTGTTAGTGGCCGTGAGGAGCGGCATTGATAGTGTGAGAGTGTCTGCTATTCACCCCGGTACTAACCTCGATTATGAATGTCTGTGTGTCGAAGTGTCCTTAAGTTCGTTCGTGTTTTATGTAATTTGTGTTTACTTTCCTCCCTCTATTACCAATCCTGTATGACTTGACTTCTATGACAGGATATCACTGTGTGTAAGTACCTTGTCCAAATGTTACTTACTAATTTTAGGTCATTTTAATTTACCTAACATTAATGGTACTAACTATAATTTGATTACTGAATCAAGTATGATTTACACTAACTTGGCAAACTTTATGTCAGTGTGTTCTCTAGCCTCATGCAATAACATCTGTAATCATAATTATCGTACCTTGGTTTTAGTACTAACCAATGTGCCGTCGCGTGTAATAGTAGAGTGCGAAGACTCGCCGTTGGTTCGTATAGATTTACACCACCCGTCATTATGTATAAACAAAGTAGCCAAACATCTTCCTCAACCAAAGTCAATTTAACATTGTGGTTTACGCAACTTTAAAAGAGCCACTTGTTTAGATATGAATTTGTAATTACAAGATATAAGATGGGATACACTTACATTCTCAGACGTTGACCTCGCAGTCGACTGGTTTTACGAATAGTTTTATCAGTGGTATCCCAAACGCTTTGATCAATGTATCCCAATCGTTCAGCCTATAAAAAGGAAATATCCTGTTTGGTTTAATTCACAAATAATTAAAAATATTAAGATTGAGGAATTATATTTTAAAATAAATCACGATCCGATTATTTTATGTCGTTGTAAAAAATATATAAAAGACGTAAAAGTGTTAATACAGCAAGCTTACAAAAATTATATTAATGAAAAAGAAAATAATATTGGTAACAATTGTGAAAAGTTTTGGTCTTATATAAAAAACAAACGTAAAAGTTCAAATTCATTTAATAAGTATTTCCTTGGGGATTAAGTTTTTAACAGCAATGAAGATATTGCAGATTACTTTAAAAGTGTTTATTCTGATACAAAAGACGATTATTCACTTAGTAATACTGTAATAAATACTAACACTAATGTTGGTGGTGGTATAGGGTTTTGTTAACTAACCAAACTTGAAGTAGGATGTGCTATAAAATCGATGATAAGTAAAAGATCAGAGGGTCCAGGCGGGATCCCTCCATGTGTTATTAAAGGTTTTGCAGACGTTCTTGAAACCCACTTGTAATTCTCTTTAATTTATCTTTGAAACTTGGACTGTTTCCCCAACGCTAGAAATCAACTAAGGTTTGTCCAATTTTGAAGCCCGGCGTGGCTTGTAATATCATAAACTATAGACCGATTGCAATCATGTCTTCCCCATGTAAAATATTTAAACATGTTTTGTATAAAAGAATTTTCAATGAAATATCTGGTATGATTGTTGATAAGCAACACGTATTTATGCCGAAAAGGTCGTCAGCCTCTAATCTAATTAATTTTACATCTAACGTTCTTGATAGAGGATGCCAAGTTGATGTCATATATACAGATTTTGCCTAAGCTTTTGATAAAATTAATAATGACACACTTTTACCAAAACTTGTTGACATTGGCCTTTGCCTAAGCTTAATTGATTTATTAGTGTCATACCTTCAAGATAGAAGTCAGTTTGTAGTATTTAATAAAATGAAGTCATATGATTTCGAAGTTTTCTCCGGAGTCCTCAAGGTTCAAACCTTGGTCCACTGTTTTTTCTATTTTTTTTTTTTTTATCTTCATTATTAATATCATTAATATCTCAAGTAGTGTGCAAACATCAAATGTTTTATTATTTGCTGACGACTTAAAAATACAATCCCGATCAGTTGAAATTTTAAATGATGCCAAGCAGTTACAGGATGACCTAAACAGGCTCTAAAACTGGTCACTAACCTATAATTTACTATTTAATGTAAATAAATGTATGTGCTTAACCTTTACTAAAAGGAAACCTAGTGTTTTATTTGAGTATTAGTCAAATGGAGTCATATTCGAACGGGTTAATGAAATCAAAGACTTAGGGGTGTTGTTTTCTGCTGATCTTTCCTTTAGTTCACACGTTAACCTGATTGCTAATAAGGCAATGAAAAATGTAGGTTTTGTGATTAGAAATTTATACGACTTTAGTAGTTTATAATTGGTCGGTAGCGTAGTCGGTTCAATCCCAGCTTCATGTGCTAAAGGTTTTCAGTTCGATCCCAATCAGAGTCAATACATTTTGAGAAGGATCAGCTGATAACCACCGGCTGTTCATTTGTCATTGGGCTATTAATTAATGACACTTTGTAAGGAATAGTCGGCCTTAGTTTGTAACAATGACTACATTCGCTCATATACACTCATCACACTCATTCGAAATCCATATTCGCCCATATCTTGACGATCGGCGTCTTATGAATAAATAAAAATAAATAAAAGCCATTAAAAAACTCTATTACTCTCTAGTCAGATTGTTGAGTACAATGAGTACAATTGTATTGTTTGGAATCCTTACTTAAAAGGCTCAAGGTCAGTACTTGAGAGGATTCAGAGTAAATTTATAAGATTCATGTACTGGAAACTACATAGGCTTTATCCGTTTTTCTGATCCTAAGAAAAATTATTGTCTGATTTTAGATAATGTTCTTTAGGATTATCTTAGCTACATCGGCTTGTCAATGGGTTTAGTGATAACACATGGCTTTTGAAACAAGTTAATTTTTATGTTCCGATAATTAGATTCAGACAGAGCCGTTTGTTTTTTATTCCACGTTTTAACACAAATCAACAGGGTAACAGTCCTTTATACTGAATTTGCAGTAGCTTCAATACATTTTCAAACCAGCTAAATATATTTAATTGTTCAATAAATTCTTTTTTAAATAAAAAAATTAATTATATATAAACGATTAACGTATACTTCCACTGAACTCTTCTTTCTCTTTTTTTAGTTTTTCTTTTGTCTTAACATTTTTTTTCTATGTTTTAGAATTTGTCCGTAACATGTGTCGTATAACAAATATTTTCTCATGGCATTTTAACAGTTAGTGAATCAAATATTTCATTGTCACATGTATCTTTAATTTGAATGAATGAACATTTTTCCCTTTTGTCAAGTAAATTTAGTAAGCATGAACGATACTGGAAGCTAAACATTAACAATTTAATTAATTTTGTATTTTTCAACTAGCGAAACATGTATTGTTAAACATAAATTTGTTTCTCTATTGTTTGTTACATTAGGCATTATTTGTGTAGTTACACTGTATGTGGGTTTGACCTGTTGTGAAACATTCTCAATAAATAAATGACAGTGGTAGTGATGTTTGTAACGGCTGTAGTGTTATGTCGGTGATGGTGTGTAACGGCAGCAGTGATTTAAGTGACGATGGTAGTGATGTTAGTGACAGCGGTAGTGACGTTGGTGTTAAGAACGTAAACCAGATACCTGTTGTGAAAATGACAAGTGGTGTAGAGTAAAATTTCTCTTTAGGGAGAGTATTTTATGAACTCAAGTTTATAGAAATGCTCAAATGTTATGATGAGTTGAATTTGTATGAATCTCGAGCTTGTATACGTAGTAAAATTGGGTCATTAAACCTATTGCGTATTTAGGCTTTGAAGGTTCAGACTATAAGTGTGACGATGTGTTTGTAAATGACTGGACATGATTTCAATTACACGTTTACATTAAATTTAGTATTAAGTTCCGATAAAACAAGTTCACTCAAACATAGTTACAACCTACGAACTCCACATTTTCAATGTTTACTTCTCTTTCATTTGTTATCCGATGTTTAAAAACCAAATGTTTATACGCTACATAGTTCTTCAAATGTTTACTTAATATTTCTACAAACATCGGTCATAAATATTTCATACGACAGTGCAGCTAAAAGCTTCAGCCCCAGCCTGTTTACACTAGCTTGGTTTATCTTGCCACGGCTCAGTCAACCGCAAGGCCTGTAGTTATTTAGCCAGTCCGTTATGTTAATTTAGATCCTGCTTACTCTCAAGTAATCCAGTGTAAGCTTCGTCTCAATTTGAAATGAATATTTATAATCCATCCATAAATAATTACTAACGAACCACCTGGCCATTATATTATTTATTTATTTTTTTTTTTTTTTTTTTTTTTTTTTTTTTAACTCACAACACTTCTTTTAGTTTTATTAATATGAAGGAAAGTGAATGTGAGTTCAGGCCGTTACTTGGGTCGTGAGTAGCCTTTTTATCAGTAACATTTATTACATACAAAATATTATTAATATAATCATTATGCAATGGGGAAAATTAAGCTACCTGATCTATTTTAGGAACTATTACTTTGATTATAAGTAAAGAACTATATTTGTAGAAGTACATGAATAATTTTATTTATTTAATTTTTACAAAATTACCAATAAACACACCGTTTACTAGGCCTTTCGTCAGCAAAGCTGGCATCACCAGGTAACATAAATTTATTTTTGGTTATAAACAAAACAATACAATAATGAATATGAAAAACATATGTAAATATTTAAAAGAATATAAGAATAACTTTATGGTAAATTATTAATAATAATATAGATATATTAGAGTGTATAATTTTTTGTAAAATGTGATGATAGTAAACGAGAATTTTGAATAGGCGCACTTTCATTATTCATTAAAGATGAATCACTTTTGTTAATAAAATTGGTTTCCTAGGCATTTAAATGTTTTTTGAATTTTCTTTTGTGATGTTATGGTTTTTTGCGAAGCAATGTTTAGGAACTGCTGATTTTTCTTCTATTTTAAATTTAATATGTGAATAATGGTTTTTAAATCTTATTTTTAAATTTCTCTTTGTTTGTCATATGTATTTTTTTCACAATTGTCAGAATTAATTTCAAAAATTCCAGATAGATTTTCAATTTTTAATTTTGTCTTTAGGATTATTTAGTTTGTTTTTAATTTGTTTACAGTTTTGAATTATATTTGTATTTTTCTTGAAGGAATGTTGAATGGTTTTTGATAATTTTAAGAAACAATAATTTTATAATGAGGTTTTATAAATTAATTACAAGTTGAAGTAGGTTCAACACAGGCAAACTGCCTTAATCGATTTTCTTTGCTCACCAAGTACAATTTCGAGAGTATATTTTTTGAATTGCATACGTACTGTCAGAATTTCCGTCCACCTCTTTTATTTATTTATTTATTTGTATTTCTTTAAAAATATTTTACCGTCCAAACTCCCAAAAACCAAGGTAAACTTTAATAAACAGTAATAAATTATATTAAACAATCTTTTGAATAACGCCTTACGTAAGACATTGTTTCTCGTAAAAAAAAAAAAAACTCCACTTTGGAAGTCAGTATTCCCACACTTGATCCTTGATGTGGTAAGCGAGGAGGAACAGGAAGTGGGTTTAGGTATGGCTAGAGCATGCACAGAACGACAAATTGAGTAAAGAAACGTGAGTTACTATTTCATGCTCAAGCTTCCTCGGGATCTTACCTAAAATATCAAAACCGACCTAATTTATTTAATCTTCCTCGAGTCAGCAGGAATGAGTAAATCATGAGTTATTCCATGCTTACTGTGTAAGCACCGTGTAATACCACCTTAACATCGACGGCAGATATTAAGTAAACAATAAAGGTGATATTTGATTTGACATAAATATCAATAAACAAATGGTATATATTACTGGTTTCAAATACAATTAACATGATATCTCGCCAGTCAGAGAGGACAGCACACTTTAAAGTTACGCCTTGTTCCGCCGAAATAACAAATTTCGTTATAATCTCAAATTATAAACGATAACATTTGATCAAACGAAAAGAAACCTAGACATAAAACTGTTGAAGTTCAGTTTCAATATTAATTTAATTTATTAACATAAATGTTGGAACATTTTTAGCAAAAACTATTGCTATACTAACAATATATGAAATGAGATTGTTCACTATAATCTGTTGGTCAGAAAAGGAATTGAGATGAGTTGGCTAGAATAGATATTGGAAAGTTATTACCCAATTATCCTTGAACTTCTGTTTAGCTCGTTTTATAATCAGTCAAAGATATGTCTTGAACTGTAGTGCATATTTTATATATTATGTAAATAGTTACAGCAATACCTTCACTTTTTACAATATATTGGATCATATCATGCAACCTATTTTCTCTTAGGCCTTTTCTAAAACTATGTACGATCGTTTCATAAAAAAAAAATAAATTGTTTAAGTGAATATACAAGTCTAACATCTTTTCTCTTTATTATCCAATAATGTATACCACGTTTTAATTGAATTCATTATAAAAAGGGATAAATGTTACAGAAATGTTCTATTGATTCAAAATTACGTCATTGAAACGCAAATCATTAATTGTCTTTCAAATAAAGTAAATTTTAAAGTAGTTCAACAAATTTATTAATATTAATAAATAAGCTGCTTTATTTTTATGGACATTTCAACTCATTAAAATATAGTATATTATCTTTTAATTTTGTTTGTGAAATACTAAAAAATAAATTATATCGAAATGAATATAACAATTCTACGTCGTTATTGGACAACAATTCTCACTCCGATTTAATTTATTATAATTTTATGTTTTGATCAGTTATCAAATTCAAAATGTGTTATTCAAAATAAATAAATTAAATACAAGATTAAATTCAACCATGTGGTTGACCGATACAAACATATAAATTTTAATTTCTTAATAATATTCTCTTAAATTGGCATCTTTTACTTTGCCATGATTTCAATGTTTATCATAAGCAACCCCAAAATATCCTCTTACAAGCAAAGTTTGTAATTGTTTTTATATTGCACTATGACAACAACTTACAAAAATATGTAATAATATCAATAATTCACAATTTAATGTCAGTTACAACTCATATTATACTTACTGTAAAGAAAAGTAATTTACAGCATGATATATAATAGTTTAGTTTTCTAACAAGCAATAACAAATTATTCTTATTAATCTAAAATATTCGAATTTTTCAATGAGTCAGCTTTTTGTAATAAATAATGTATATAGTAATAACTACCCTAACGACGTAATAAATTCCAAACAAATTATATAAAGCCTATATCATGTGATTAGTAATATTCTTTTATGAAAACTAATTACGATCGAAAGTAAAAAATGGTCTGATGCTGTCTTACCTCATCTTAAGATGTCTACCAAAAACCAATAAAGCGGTGTGAAGTGCAAAACCCCTGTAGAGCTCTGTAGACTCCATTACAGGAAGCTAATCAAGAGCGGGAGAGACAAATGGTCTGACATTTTACTGTGATAGTCTACAAGCTTGAAGCTCTATATCTCTATACACAATAGGCTAACCTCTGCAGAGTGCTGTTGACTCCATTACAGGAAGCTAATCAAGAGCGGGAGAGACTAATGGTCTGACATTGTACTGTGATTGTCTACAAGCTTCAAGCTCTATATCTCTATACACAATAGGCTAACCCTTGCAGAGCGCTGTTGACTCCATTACAGAAAGCTAATCTAGAGCGGAAGCGACTAATGGTCTGAAATTTTACTGTGATAGTCTACAAGCTTGAAGCTCTATATCTCTATACACAATAGGCTAACCTCTGCAGAGTGCTGTTGACTCCAATACAGAAAGCTAATCTAGAGTGGGAGGGACAAATGGTCTGACATTTTACTGTGATAGTCTACAAGCTTGAAGCTTTATATCTCTATACACAATAGGTTAACCTCTGCAGAGTGCTGTTGACTCCATTACAGGAAGCTAATCAAGAGCGGAAGAGACTAATGGTCTGACATTGTACTGTGATTGTCTACAAGCTTCAAGCTCTATATCTCTATACACAATAGGCTAACCCTTGCAGAGCGCTGTTGACTCCATTACAGAAAGCTAATCTAGAGCGGAAGCGACTAATGGTATGACATTTTACTGTGATAGTCTACAAGCTTGAAGCTCTATATCTCTATACACAATAGGCTAACCTCTGCAGAGTGCTGTTGACTCCAATACAGAAAGCTAATCTAGAGTGGGAGGGACAAATGGTCTGACATTTTACTGTGATAGTCTACAAGCTTGAAGCTTTATATCTCTATACACAATAGGTTAACCTCTGCAGAGTGCTGTTGACTCCATTACAGGAAGCTAATCAAGAGCGGAAGAGACTAATGGTCTGACATTGTACTGTGATTGTCTACAAGCTTCAAGCTCTATATCTCTATACACAATAAGCTAACCCTTGCAGAGCGCTGTTGACTCCATTACAGAAAGCTAATCTAGAGCGGAAGCGACTAATGGTCTGACATTTTACTGTGATAGTCTACAAGCTTGAAGCTGTATATCTCTATACACAATAGGCTATCCCCTACAGAGCACTGTATGCTTATTACATGAAGATAATCAAAAGCTGGATAGACAAATTTTTTAATAAAGTTTATGAGAAGTAAATAATTTCAGAGGACTATTTAACATTGAGACAAAGGAATGAAAAGATTTTTAGGCACAAGATTATCTACATCTTGACACACTAAGAAATAGAGAAAGACTGAAGTAATAATATAATGGGACAGCTGGCAAGTCTAAAAAAATGAACTTCCCTCGCTCTCTCTTGAACATTAATAAACAACAGCGGTCATTAAAAGTATTTTAAAAATAAATAAACATAATTTTAAACTAAATACAAATTGATATTAAATACTAAACACTAATGATCTGATATTTTCCCATGATAGTCTACAAGCTTACAGCTCTATATCGTTATTCACAATAGCCTATTCCCTGCAGAGCTGTAGACTCCATTACAGGAAGCTAATCAAGAGTGGAAGAGATTAATGGTCTGACATTTTACTGTGATAGTCTACAAGCTTGAAGCTTTATACAGGGTGTTTCGGGATAAGTGTAAACAACTTAACCAGGAGATTCCTTACATCGAAACCAGAAAAAAATCTTATATGAACATGGGTCCGTAAACCAGTCGTTCTCAAGTTACAGCCAAAAATTGATTTTTTTCAATTTTAAGTGTAGTTATTGCACTTTTGGACCTCTAGATTGAAAATTTGTAAAGATAATAAAATAATAAAGCTGATCTCAAGATAAAGAAAATTCATCTTCTTTTTTTATAAATGTGGAAGAGAGGCCACTAATTATAATGTAAAAATAAGGTAGTATTAAATTTTACTTAAAGATTTATTAAACAAACATTTAAATCATTTTCAAATTACAAATCACAATGTTTTGTGAAAATACACATAAAAATTAAAGATCTAGAGTGAAATAATACTGTTATTTACAAAACAACGAGGGTACCATGGGTGCATCTTACAAGACATTTTCAAAGTGACCACCATCTTTCTGCCTGCACAATCTTGCTCGTGAAATCAATGAGTTTGTTGCCGCTCGGACGACTGCTGGGTTGTTCTTGATGGACTCAGCTACGTTCATTATCCTTTGCAATAATTCTTCTCTTGTTCTAGGCTTTGTTGTGTAGACTTGTGATTTCATCCATCCCCATAAAAAATAGTCCATGGGTGTAAGGTCAGGAGACCTTGCGGGCCAATGTACTGGACCGTTGTTAGCTATTACCCTTTGCCCAAATTTCTGACGCAGTAGTTCTACAACTTCTCTTGAAGAGTAAGGCGGTGCACCGTCGTGTTGAAACCAGAGATTTACTATGGTTCCAAGAGAGACTTCCTCTAGGAGTCTTTGTAACTCATTGAGCAGGAATGCATGATAAGTGGCTCTGTTTAGATTCCCCTCGATGATAAAAGGTCCAATCAGCTTATCATTAACAAGGCCACACCACAAATTTACAGAAAACCTTTGTTGGAAATGATTTTCTATTAATTTATGGGGATTTTCTGTAGCCCAGTTGTGTAGGTTTCTTAAGTTATTTATTCCATTTCTCGAGAACTGGGCTTCATCAGTAAACAAAATGCACTTAACTAACCTCCGGTTAGCCACTACCCAATTGCAAAATGCCAGCCTAGCATCGTTGTCCCCAGGGTGAAGGGCTTGCACTTTTTGAAAGTGATAGGGGTGCATTTTTTCCTTCTTCAGAACTCTCCAAACCTTTGTTGAAGACACTAAATGTTGGTTTGATAGTCTCCTAACACTCGTACCTGGACTTTGCTGCACTGCTTCAATAATATTTTCTTCAGTATGCACATCAACTTGATCGAATCCCTCTCGCTTTCTCCTACTAACCAATCCTGTCTCTTTAAGTCGGTTGTGCAGGTCGGTAAAAACTCTCGGGTTTGGAATATTTCTGTTTGGATATCTTCTCCTGTACTCAGCTGAAGCTGCCTTTGCATTCCCATTGCAATACCCATAGACAAAATGCATATCAGTATACTCACTGTTTGAATACATTTTCACTTTGGAGTTAAAACCACCAGCACTTACTGAGAGGAAACTTATTTTAATGGACAGAAAACCACATTATTTCTCAACAATGAAATTAAACAGATGTGGCTTACGGAAACAGTGCTGCCAACTCACCAATGAAAACAACAACATACAAGACGGAACGATGATATAAGTATTGAATGAGGTTAAATTAAAATAAACCCAATTCTCGTGTATTCGTCCGATAAGTACTAAATTAGTTTATGTCTTAAGAAGATTACAGTATTTGTTAAAAAAAAAAACGTATAATAACATTTTGGTATTTTTTGTTTTCAAACTGTTAGTTGACAATGTTTATTTTTTTGTTATTGTTGTTTTTTTTGTGTGTAGCCATCCTGTGTAGGAAAAGGCCGTTTTTTTTTTAAACATTGCCTCAGTGGGGTCCTGTGGTGGAATGTTAAAGGATTTAGGATCTTGTAAATTTTAAAAATTTTTGAAGATTTTATAAAAAAAATTTCAGCTGAAAGATTTCCTTTGGTTTTATGGATTTGATTGACTGGCTGGATAATTGATGTGTTCCTTTCTAAATTTTGTTATCTTACAATATTTTGGGTTTTTACATAAATATTATTTTTTAACGCATACATAAATTGTTATTATTTTGTTCTCCATAAAATTCTACAGCTTTTGGGAAAGTTGCAGCCCAAATACTCAAACGGTTATGATATAATAGCTAATCAAAAACAAAAATCATTTTTGAGGCCTTGAATTTTTGGAGAAATTTTATTTTTGAACTATTTTTTTCTCAGCGACACTTAACATTACAGTACAAAACATCAATGATATCTCTTTGAAATTTCATAATCTATCTAACTGTGAACATTATAACAAACTATCTTTACAAATTTTCAATCTAGAGGCCCAAAAATGCAACAACTACACTTAAAATAGAAAAAAATCATTTTTTGGCTGTAACTCAAGAACGACTGGTTTACGGACCCATGTTAATATTATATTTTTTTGTTGTTTCGATGTAAGGAATCTCCTGGTTAAGTTGTTTACACTTATCCCGAAACACCCTGTATATCTCTATACACAATAGGCTAACCCTGCAGAGCGCTGTAGACTCCATTACACGAAGCTAATCAAGAGCGGAAGATACTAATGGTCTGAGATTTTACTGTGATAGTCTAGAATCTCTATATCTCTATACACAATTGGCTATACCCTGCAGAGTGCTATAGACTATATTGCTAATCAAAAATGGAAGAGACAAATGATATAACACTTTACTGTGATAGTCTACAATCTTATAGCTTAATATCTATACACAATATGATATCCATATAACTAAATCTGCTTTCTTTTCCTTGGTACTTGTTCGTATTTATTTTTGTACATACTAATATTTGAAGTACTTTATTTCAACTATCAATAACAAGCACTATTGTTGGTTATTATATAGAACAGGTTATTATGGAGAACAGGGGAGTCTTGTCGTTTTTTTCTGAAATGTTCTTCATGGTAGATACAAAGTTAACAAACAAGAACATGATTGTTTTTCATTGAAAAAGCGGGATAATAATGAAAACAAGGAAAATGGGAGAAATATATATATATATATATATGTATATATGTTTTTTTAGATATAGCAATGTAGGTACTCAAATTGTGCGTAATTTTTCCCTAATCACGAATATGGCAAGGTTTTTAACTATAAAACTTACTTAACGTAAAGGTATCCCGATTTTAATAAGTTTACGTTCCGGTATGATAGGGCTAGATTGGGTATTGATATGTTAGGTGTGGTTAGTTTATGTTAGGTTTGGTTAGGTTATGTTAGGTTAACCTAAGTTAACCAACCAAACCTTACAAACCCAAACATATCAATACCTAACCTATCCTTACCCTAACAAAACATAAACGTACTGAAATAAGCACATTTCTGACGCTAACGTTTTTAATAATGGTTCAATTGTTGTATTCGTAATTAGGACAAACTTCCGCACAATTTGAGTACCCACATGTTTCTGTTTTTCTTCATTTTCGTGATTTTTCCGGCTTTTCCACCGAAATAAATAATCATATTCTCGTTCCTTAACTATGTATCTACCATGAATAAAATGGCATTCAAAAAATAAACAAAGCCCCTGTCATCTATTATTACCCTAATGGTTTATTAAAATATACTAAATTGGTGTTTTTGATTTTTTGAGACGTTGCTTGAAACAATAATATTAAGTATATAACGTTAATAAGTAGAGAGTTCTCAAAAAGTTAGATCATTTGAATTAATGAATGTATTAATTGTAGTATAATTAATCTGTCTTCATCTAAATAAAAAGCTGATGGAATTATGTTGCACCAAAAAATCAGTGCTATATTAGAAGAATCAGCGTGAGTTTATTATACTTTTGCAGTCATTAATGATTTTACATAGCTTATGTATTCAAAGAAATAAGTATATATCTTGGACCGAACTTCTTTTATTAATTAATAATTATTTATATTTATAATTAAATACATACATAATTAATTGTTGCAAAATAACTTCATTTTATTATTGATTCGTAGAAAAAATTGTCGAATTTGTTCCTTTTAGCACAAATATACTAAATTAAATAAAATGTATAAATACTTTTTATTGTAATGACAATATTAGGACTATTTTCCACTTGATAACGTAACATATAACAATAACAACATTTCCAATTCATATTCAACACTAGAAAAGAAAATATATAATAGAAATCTCAGTTGTCTCAATTGTAAATAAAATGTCATATAAGAAAACAACTAATCTAAGAAAAATAAAACTCAAGTCTGAAGAAAACAAAAATGGCTTATTTTTAGCTTTCACTCATCTCTATTGAACATACATCTATGTATGTTTGTATTAAATTATGTATAAATCATGAAATCAAGAAATTTAATTAAAAGATAAAAATCTATCAAATCAACATTAGATTATGTGAATTAAGAGTAAACGTTAAAATGTAAAACAGTTTATGGAGATTGTTTATTTGCTTTATGCTTTATTAAGAACTCTAAACTAGTGAGTTTTTAATGAAACTTTTTATAATCTCATTATAATATATCTCTTACCATTTGTATTTAATAACTGTATTATTAGCAGCTTGTTATTTTATTGTTTGTCAGTGATGATATTTAACCTCTATTTATTACGTAGTATTAAATGAAAGTTTAATTAATTTATTTTATTTATTTGTTTCTATTTTTCAAACAAACAAGTTTACTATCTCTGGCGTACAAAAGAATAAGTAATTCGTAGAAAGAGATATTAAAAGTATTTGGACATTAGCCATTATTGAAATGAATGAGACTTTGTTGCCAGCATTTCGGAATAGAAACAATACATTCTCAAAAGCCTGGATTGGATTTTTTTATATTAGAAAACTGCGGCATTTATTTACTACTACTACTGCGAGAGACAAAATTATTAGAAATACTACACAATGAATCCCTTGTTACAAAACTACAACACAGAGGTACGTATGTGGAAATTGAGAAAATTTGTCGTTCTATATTCCCTAAATATTATGTTATTTCTAACATAACCAAAGGTCATTATGGAGGATATTAGTATACATTTAATCTAGACTGATCTTGGCTGATTCTTATTTACATTTAAATAGTACAACTTAAACAAAAGCTTGCAATAATGCCGAGAATGCTAAAAGGGTTGTAAGTATCCTGTTTTTTTTTTTTTTTTTTTTTTTTTTTTTTTTTTTTTTTTTTTTTTTTGATATAATATACTTTTAATATTCCTTTTTTGTAATTATTGATTATTCATCTCTAAGACGCCGATCGTAGAGATATGGGCGAATATGAGTTGTGAATGAGTGTGATGAGTGTAAATGAACGAGTGTAATCATTGTTACTGTCTGAGTTCGACTTAGCTCAGAAAGGACTATTTATTAATAGCCAGGGCAACTTTGGGACCTTCAGGTTTACGTGGAATCCGAACCACATAGTGCTGGTCTGATTTTCAGCTAACTGACAAGTCTGACACTCAGTTCTCTTCCCTTTACAACATCTGAACCTTAACTACCATCCAACATGGACACACCAGTCTTCTATAGCTGTGTCAACGTTGATAGCAACCACTCGTTGGTTTATATATGCATTCGTTTAGGCTAAGACGTAGTCTGTATACTTAGAGTTTTCTTATATATTTATGATAATAAACTGGATTAATCAACTTAAATATCAAAATAAACATTGTTAAAATAAATGTCAGATTATATTTTATCTAAGTGAAATACAAAAGAAACGTTTAAAACCCGTTTTCCAACTTGACGTTTAACTCGACATTCAACTTTAATTCAATTTATAAAATCGAATATGAAAACTGAACATCAAAAACGTATATTTTTCACTTCAATCAACTAATCACCAGACCAACCACAAACAACATTATATAAGATCATTACTATGTTTATGATTCAAGGTTTTGTTTTCTTATATATTGACGTGACTCTGAAATATATAGCTATGTTTAGTATATAATGAAAGACTAGAATGTATTATTACGATATAATACTGTATATTATGCATTATATTCATCAATTATTAAAATATATAATGAAACAGAAAACAGTAATTCACAAGGAAGCAATAAAAATAAAAAATAACAACCTCATTTGAATGTTTTTGTCAATTTTTATTTATATCAGATATTTAATCAGACTAATCTTTACGATGTGGTTGTATATTTCTACGTCACGCTTGGTGGTGCGAGTTAAAAAATGTATGGAAAGAGAACATGAAATTTAAATGTTAAATTAAATCAATAACTATGCACAAATCTGCGCACTAAGATGCAATAAGCATGTCAAGAATAGACAATAACAGTGGATGGTCCAATTGGCACTTTTAACGTTTGGCTTTGGTAAAAGTCTAC
Source organism: Stictocephala bisonia (assembly GCA_035578905.1). Classification (NCBI taxonomy): domain Eukaryota; kingdom Metazoa; phylum Arthropoda; class Insecta; order Hemiptera; family Membracidae; genus Stictocephala; species Stictocephala bisonia. The sequence goes on from JAQJVL010001050.1 coordinate 169,993, forward strand.
TAACAAATGTGGAAAATCTTAAAGACAAGTGTTAATTTAAAAACTAAGGATTGTAATATCTTCCATCTTTGTAAAATATTAATAAAAAGTAAAATGTGGTGATTTTTAGGAATGATTGAGTACTGTAAATAAGACTCAAATATGTCACTATTTGAAATTCAAATAATTACTAATTAACCAAATGTAACCAGTCATGTTAATTCAAAATATATATATGTATTTTTTTCTTTAACTTCACTCGTCATATCATATGTGCCAACAGAACTGTGACTGAACCCATATCCACCCTCCCATAAACGTCAAGTGGTATTGAACCACCATACGTGTATGTGTGTTGGATAGAAAAATGTACAGATGGGTTAAATACCATCATGCGTGTATGGGCGGGTGGGTGTGCCAATACCAACGTTGTCAGCCCTTGTATCACCATAATGGGCTGGAAAGAGTAGTTGAAAACATCTTTAAAATTAGATGGAAAATTAGTGACCCATCCATTACAACAATACAGAATGGTAAAATATGGATGTGTTCAACGAGTGATGTACTGACCGGAGGTTCAGATAGATAATCGAACCTTGGACCCCCGCAGTCTGAAGCCTTAGCCACTCTATCTGTTCAAGCATGTAATAAAGTAAGCTTCAGTTATTGCAGTTAAATCGAACCGGCAGTATTTTGTCATCTCCAAAAACACTGTAAGACAATTACTATACCAATATCAATTAGTACTCTACTATATCGATTAGTCAAAATATAACTGAAACAATATTGTTTCTTTTACTTGTATTGTTTTTAGTGTATTTTTTATGTAAAGGGTTTGTAAATGTTTATATTTATAACAAGACCACTATACAATGACTAACAATCTTCAGATTAATAAATAAGTTAGAACCACAGTCAACAATTGCCATTTCCAATTACATCACTTTTTGTCATGGCAATTTCCCCACTTCCAACTCAGGTTGTCAGTTTTATAATTTTGCGTGCACCCAGTCATATGCCATCAACTCGTCAGTATTGTAAAATGCTTGGGACGATAAAAAAACTGTTGAAAAGAGTTTAAAAAACCTTGTTCTTAGGGTAACTTTTAATTGAATTGTGTAACTTGTTGACTAAACGAACCCCTCCTTTTGAGGGCAAGTGCTCGTAAACCCCCGGCCTATGTCTCCCAGTTGGATAGGTCGTGTGTCATATGAGTATATGTCTCGACCACTGGAAAATTTAGACGTAGAGAATAAAGTTTTCTCTAAAATGTCGAGACTTGGCAGATTCAATAGTCAATTACAAAATGTAGAGACTTGGCAGGTTCAATAGTCAATTACAAAATGTAGAGACTTGGCAGGTTCAATAGTCAATTACAAAATGTAGACTTGGCAGGTTCAATAGTCAATTACAAAATGTAGAGACTTGGCAGGTTCAATAGTCAATTACAAAATGTAGAGACTTGGCAGGTTCAATAGTCAATTACAAAATGTAGAGACTTGGCAGGTTCAATAGTTAATTACAAATATTTACAACATTACCATTATACAACATTTTCCAGTTTTTGAACTAAAGCCTTCTTAACTAACTCTCAGATAATCAGTCTGAGCCTAACAGATGACGGCAATGTCCTCAGAGTTCTACGGGATTTGTTCTGGCCAATGGATTTCCCCTGTTACCAATTTTCCAACACTCTACCACTTCCGTATGCTTTATACTTTCGTTAACCCAGTAATGATAACGTTTTACATAATTATATGTGTTTAACAGCCATTGAAACCTTTACAAGGCAAATTCATATTATTATAATTAATAATGTTTGATTTTTATAATATCAAAATCTATATTGTATTGAATACTTGTAATTGCAATTAAAATAAGAATATTGATGTATTACTGTTTTAATTATCAGACTTATTTGCCATTTTATACAATTAATAAGGATTTATTGCATAGTAACATATAAGATAAAGATATAAGTCCCATAGTTGCCCTGGCTATTGAGATATTAATAAATAGTCCTTTCTGAGCTAAGTCGAACTCAGATAGTAACAATGGCTACTCTCGTTTATCTCACTCACTCCTCATATTCACCCATATCTCTACGATCGGTGTCTGAGAAATGAATAATGAATAATGGTCTGAGCTTGTGTTATTCCAAAGCATTTACCCAACATAAATTAATTATTATTAACCGTTCTGATAAGAACCTCCCCCCCTTCCACCATTGTTGTAAGTTCTTAAATAGTTATTTTTCACACACTATGACAATAATAGGCTTAAGCAAGCGTTCTGGCTTGTTATTAACCTTTCTGATAACAACCTCCCCCCCTCCACCAGTGTTGTAAGTTCTTAAATAGTTATTTTTCACACACTATGACAGTAATTGGCTTAAACAAGCGTTCTGGCTTGTTATTAACCGTTCTGATAACAACCTCCCCCCCTCCACCAGTGTTGTAAGTTCTTAAATAGTTATTTTTCACACACTATGACAGTAATTGGCTTAAACAAGCGTTCTGGCTTGTTATTAACCGTTCTGATAACAACCTCCCCCCCTCCACCAGTGTTGTAAGTTCTTAAATAGTTATTTTTCACACACTATGACAGTAATTGGCTTAAACAAGCGTTCTGGCTTGTTATTAACCGTTCTGATAACAACCTCCCCCCCTCCACCAGTGTTGTAAGTTCTTAAATAGTTATTTTTCACACACTATGACAGTAATTGGCTTAAACAAGCGTTCTGGCTTGTTATTAACCTTTCTGATAACAACCTCCCCCCCTCCACCAGTGTTGTAAGTTCTTAAATAGTTATTTTTCACACACTATGACAGTAATTGGCTTAAACAAGCGTTCTGGCTTGTTATTAACCGTTCTGATAACAACCTCCCCCCTCCACCAGTGTTGGAAGTTCTTAAATAGTTATTTTTCACACACTATGACAGTAATAGGCTTAAACAAGCGTTCTGGCTTGTTATTAACCTTTCTGATAACAACCTCCCCCCCTCCACCAGTGTTGGAAGTTCTTAAATAGTTATTTTTCACACACTATGACAGTAATAGGCTTAAACAAGCGTTCTGGCTTGTTATTAACCGTTCTGATAACAACCTCCCCCCCTCCACCAGTGTTGGAAGTTCTTAAATAGTTATTTTTCACACACTATGACAGTAATTGGCTTAAACAAGCGTTCTGGCTTGTTATTAACCGTTCTGATAACAACCTCCCCCCTCCACCAGTGTTGGAAGTTCTTAAATAGTTATTTTTCACACACTATGACAGTAATAGGCTTAAACAAGCGTTCTGGCTTGTTATTAACCTTTCTGATAACAACCTCCCCCCCTCCACCAGTGTTGTAAGTTCTTAAATAGTTATTTTTCACACACTATGACAGTAATTGGCTTAAACAAGCGTTCTGGCTTGTTATTAACCGTTCTGATAACAACCTCCCCCCCTCCACCAGTGTTGTAAGTTCTTAAATAGTTATTTTTCACACACTATGACAGTAATTGGCTTAAACAAGCGTTCTGGCTTGTTATTAACCGTTCTGATAACAACCTCCCCCCTCCACCAGTGTTGGAAGTTCTTAAATAGTTATTTTTCACACACTATGACAGTATTAGGCTTAAGCAAGCGTTCTGGCTTGTTATTAGCCGTTCTGATAACAACCTCCCCCCCTCCACCAGTGTTGTAAGTTCTTAAATAGTTATTTTTCACACACTATGACAATATTAGGCTTAAGCAAGCGTTCTGGCTTGTTATTAACCGTTCTGATAACAACCTCCCCCCCTCCACCAGTGTTGTAAGTTCTTAAATAGTTATTTTTCACACACTATGACAGTAATTGGCTTAAACAAGCGTTCTGGCTTGTTATTAACCGTTCTGATAACAACCTCCCCCCTCCACCAGTGTTGGAAGTTCTTAAATAGTTATTTTTCACACACTATGACAGTAATAGGCTTAAACAAGCGTTCTGGCTTGTTATTAACCTTTCTGATAACAACCTCCCCCCCTCCACCAGTGTTGGAAGTTCTTAAATAGTTATTTTTCACACACTATGACAGTAATAGGCTTAAACAAGCGTTCTGGCTTGTTATTAACCGTTCTGATAACAACCTCCCCCCCTCCACCAGTGTTGGAAGTTCTTAAATAGTTATTTTTCACACACTATGACAGTAATAGGCTTAAACAAGCGTTCTGGCTTGTTATCAACCGTTCTGATAACAACCTCCCCCCCCCCTCCACCAGTGTTGTAAGTTCTTAAATAGTTATTTTTCACACACTATGACAGTAATAGGCTTAAACAAGCGTTCTGGCTTGTTATTAACCGTTCTGATAACAACCTCCCCCCCTCCACCAGTGTTGGAAGTTCTTAAATAGTTATTTTTCACACACTATGACAGTAATAGGCTTAAACAAGCGTTCTGGCTTGTTATTAACCGTTCTGATAACAACCTCCCCCCCTCCACCAGTGTTGGAAGTTCTTAAATAGTTATTTTTCACACACTATGACAGTATTAGGCCTAAGCAAGCGTTCTGGCATGTTATTAACCGTTCTGATAACAACCTCCCCCCCTCCACCAGTGTTGGAAGTTCTTAAATAGTTATTTTTCACACACTATGACAATAATAGGCTTAAGCCAGCGTGTTTAGCATCCTTCGCATCATGTCCTATAACATTTATGTTGGCAAAACTCATCAAACTAGTACATTAAAAAACTAAAAATTACTTTAGCGCACAAAAGATATTTGTCAGAGAGCAATTTAGCCATTTTGGTTTAAATTGAATAATTGTGAAATTCGTAAAATGCCTTGTTACAAAAATATGCCTTCCAAAACAAATTTAGTGAACATAAATGCCACTTTGGCATAAAATCATAATATTTAATGCTGTTCAATTTGTTTTATGTTATGCAAAGTAAATAATATTTTATTTGAGCTAATTTCGTTGCATTGATAGAATATTAGCTATATAAAAGGTATGTCTATATATTCATTAATTTATCCAATTTAAAAATTATGATATGAACTTTGTAATTGCTATCAAACTACTGCAATATTTTCAATATAAATAGATAAACTTTTAATTCAATATAAATACATCCTATATATTGAAATGTTTAACTAGTACGATTTCTTCTATTTTTATTCTGATGTGTGAATATTCTAAGCTAAACGAAATTGAATTAGGCAGCTTGTCAATAACAGTGTATGTTGTCTGGGCTTCTCTCGTCTCCATGCAACTTGTCAATAACAGTGTATGTTGTCTGGGCTTCTCTCGTCTCCATGCAACTTGTCAATAACAGTGTATGTTGTCTGGGCTTCTTTTGTCTCCATGCAAGTTGTCAATAACAGTGCATTTTGTCTGGACTTCTCTCGTCTCCATGCAACTTATCAATAACAGTGCATGTTGTCTGGGCTTCTCTCGTCTCCATGCAACTTGTCAATAACAGTGCATGTTGTCTGGGCTTCTCTCGACTCCATGCAACTTGTCAATAACAGTGTATGTTGTCTGGGCTTCTCTCGTCTCCATGCAACTTGTCAATAACAGTGCATGTTGTCCGGGCTTCTCTCGTCTCCATGCAAGTTCTTCTGTGCATTGTCTTTTTAGATTGAATTAGGCAACTTGTCAATAACATTGCATGTTGTCCGGGCTTCTCTCGTCTCCATGCAAGTTCTTCTGTGCATTGTCTTTTTAAATTGAATTAGGCAACTTGTCAATAACAGTGCATGTTGTCCGGGCTTCTCTCGTCTCCATGCAACTTGTCAATAACAGTGCATGTTGTCCGGGCTTCTCTCGTCTCCATGCAACTTGTCAATAACAGTGTATGTTGTCCGGGCTTCTCTCGTCTCCATGCAACTTGTCAATAACAGTGTATGTTGTCTGGGCTTCTCTCGTCTCCATGCAAGTTCTTCTGTGCATTGTCTTTTTAAATTGAATTAGGCAACTTGTCAATAACAGTGCATGTTGTCCGGCCTTCTCTCGTCTCCATGCAAGTTCTTCTGTACATTGTATTTTTAAATTGAATTAGGCAACTTGTCAATAACAGTGCATGTTGTCCGGGCTTCTTTCGTCTCCATGCAAGTTCTTCTGTGCATTGTCTTTGCTTCTCTCGTCTCCATGCAAGTTGTCAATAACAGTGCATGTTGTCTGGGCTTCTCTCGTCTCCATGCAAGTTTGTCAATAACAGTGTATGTTGTCTGGGCTTCTCTCGTCTCCATGCAAGTTGTCAATAACAGTGCATGTTGTCTGGGCTTCTCTCGTCTCCATGCAAGTTGTCAATAACAGTGCATGTTGTCTGGGCTTCTCTCGTCTCCATGCAAGTTGTCAATAACAGTGCATGTTGTCCGGGCTTCTCTCGTCTCCATGCAAGTTGTCAATAACAGTGCATGTTGTCTGGGCTTCTCTCGTCTCCATGCAAGTTGTCAATAACAGTGTATGTTGTCTGGGCTTCTCTCGTCTCCATGCAAGTTGTCAATAACAGTGCATGTTGTCTGGGCTTCTCTCGTCTCCATGCAAGTTGTCAATAACAGTGCATGTTGTCTGGGCTTCTCTCGTCTCCATACAAGTTGTCAATAACAGTGCATGTTGTCCGGGCTTCTCTCGTCTCCATGCAAGTTGTCAATAACAGTGCATGTTGTCCGGGCTTCTCTCGTCTCCATGCAAGTTGTCAATAACAGTGCATGTTGTCTGGGCTTCTCTCGTCTCCATGCAAGTTGTCAATAACAGTGTATGTTGTCTGGGCTTCTCTCGTCTCCATGCAAGTTGTCAATAACAGTGCATGTTGTCTGGGCTTCTCTCGTCTCCATGCAAGTTGTCAATAACAGTGTATGTTGTCTGGGCTTCTCTCGTCTCCATGCAACTTGTCAATAACAGTGCATGTTGTCTGGGCTTCTCTCGTCTCCATGCAACTTGTCAATAACAGTGCATGTTGTCCGGGCTTCTCTCGTCTCCATGCAACTTGTCAATAACAGTGTATGTTGTCTGGGCTTCTCTCGTCTCCATGCAACTTGTCAATAACAGTGCATGTTGTCCGGGCTTCTCTCGTCTCCATGCAACTTGTCAATAACAGTGCATGTTGTCCGGGCTTCTCTCGTCTCCATGCAACTTGTCAATAACAGTGTATGTTGTCTGGGCTTCTCTCGTCTCCATGCAACTTGTCAATAACAGTGTATGTTGTCCGGGCTTCTCTCGTCTCCATGCAACTTGTCAATAACAGTGTATGTTGTCTGGGCTTCTCTCGTCTCCATGCAACTTGTCAATAACAGTGCATGTTGTCCGGGCTTCTCTCATCTCCATGCAACTTGTCAATAACAGTGTATGTTGTCTGGGCTTCTCTCGTCTCCATGCAACTTGTCAATAACAGTGTATGTTGTCCGGGCTTCTCTCGTCTCCATGCAACTTGTCAATAACAGTGTATGTTGTCTGGGCTTCTCTCGTCTCCATGCAACTTGTCAATAACAGTGCATGTTGTCCGGGCTTCTCTCGTCTCCATGCAACTTGTCAATAACAGTGTATGTTGTCTGGGCTTCTCTCGTCTCCATGCAAGTTCTTCTGTGCATTGTTTTTATAAATTAAACTATTTATTATTTTAAGTGTATTCTAAAATCCACCCTTATAGGTTTAACTTTTTTTTAATTATATTGAAAATTATATCAAATTCGTAGTGACATATTCATTAAATCTATTAATTATTGAGATTGAATCCTTAAGAAATAACGAAAATATATTTTTATTTCCTTATTATTCACGTGTGGCTTTCTTATTAATGAATTGATAGTAATTAAATGTTACTAAACATCATGCAATAATTTTCTGTAAAGATGTTTAAATCAATATTATTTTTCATAACATCACACAAGATATCCGAATAAGTGGGTAAACTAAGAAATGTTTAACCTTGGCATTATAACGTTTCATGGTTAATGACCCTGTTGATAACCTAACATACATATCTTCTCTTTCTAGTTTTATTCGATCTTAATAATATAGTAGCCTATTTCAGGGTACTGCATTATTTTTTAACAATCAATTATAACATCTTGGTCACGCCAAGTTGAAGATAACTTGTTGGTTATGTCTATTTGTACAGAATAAAAAGTGCAATATAATTATATTTAAATATACAAATATTTACTAGTGAAAAATAAATTACTATACAGTAAATATCTAACTCTAGATAGGCAGTAGTTTAAGCACAAACATACAATTGAATCATTTGCATTTTCAGGCTAAAAGGCATCAAGGCTATGACTAATTCAACCTAATATATAGTTAATTTAAGCTCATTCGATTTGTATCAAAATTAATCATAATGAGACTCTATTGTGGATGGTTTGTTTAAATAACATTTTCGAATATAAATTATACAATGCATAGTTTGAGGCAATAATGAAACAGAGCACAATCGTATCTATTATTCATGTCATGTACAGTACAAATATAATTTTAATTGAAACAATTTAGCATGCCATGTTCCTTCCATATAACAAGTCATTGCAAATAAACCTTTCCATATATCATTAGTACCTGTAGTTCTTAAATGACAACACTTTTGAGTTGTATTATTTATTTGCATTGCTTATCGATATAATATTTCGGTAATTACAGTTACAAGCAGTTTAATTTATTAATTTTAATGGCAAACAGTTTATATACTATATTAATAATTTTAAAAATAAGTCCAAAGCCACATGGCAAGTCGTAGTGAGCTTGGTATAAACAACCAGAAAACAAATAGTAAGAGTTTTAAAGCATATAAATTATGAGGAAATTATTAATCCTATCACTATTGCTGAACAATTTCATGACTTCTTTAGTAATATAGTATCTAGAATACAACTAATGTGAAAAAAGAAAATTGCACAGTGTAGTCTATATATTCAATGCCAATGTACGTGTGTGGGGGGGGGGTGGAATTTCACTTCACTACGTCACTGAAGAATTTTCAATAGCTCAGTACTTTTCTCCAGTTTATCTGAAAACGTTATACATTTACAAAAACCACCTTCCGTGTGTGTGGAGTATTTATAGGTTAGATTATGTTAGGTTTGGTTAAGTTATGTTAGGGTTTAATAGGTTATTTTTGATTAGGTTGTGTTAGATTTGGTTAGGTCACGTTAGGATTGGTTAGGTTATGTTAGGTTTCGTTAGATTATGTTGTTTATTACTGATTGGTTTGTAGCATAGTTGGTTACAAAACCTACAACGTTTACCTAGCCAAAACAACCTAAACCTTACAACATAAACAAACCTCACTTAACCTAACCAAACCTAATCAAACGTAACCAAGCCTAACATAACCCAACCTAACAGAACGTACCCTTATTGAAATCGGCACATTTCCAGTGCTAACGTATTTAATAATGGTTCGATATTAAAATATAACAATCGGGACCATGGAAAAATTCCGCATAATGGGAGTACCCACGTCACTATATTTAAGGGGAAAAATATAATTCCAATTTTCCTAACTCTTCTAGCTTTTCCGCTAAAAAACACTATCATATTCTTGTTTTTTAAGTATGTATTTAAAATGAAAAAAGATTCAGCCGACAATTTTACAAGGGCCTTCTTCTAAACAATTACCGATGTTTTATACAAAAAGGAAGAAACAAATTATAAAAAAATTTTCAAATCTGAAGTATGAAGTATAAAATGTTTAATTATATATTAAAATACGCCTTTGATAAATATGTTTAGATATAAATATAACAATGGAAATACGTTTATTAGTAAACTTTATATATATATATATATATATATATATATATATATATATATATATATATATATATATATATTGGAAAAACATAAAAATGTCTTCTTAAAAGTTTTCCAAAAATGCACAGTGGTATTTACCCACCCATACACTGTGTAGGTAGTACCCGTACAGTGGTGCGGACCCACCAGCCCAACCAACATTAAATTGGTGGTAAATACATATTTTTAACTCAACTGTGTTACAAACGTTTGTATTTCATTTTGGGATTATACCTTTGGTTAATATACATGTTTTTGATATAACTTAAATTAAGAGTAAAACAGCAACGGAAAATAACATTTTTTCAGAGTATAATGTTATTTAGAGAGACATTTGTTCCCAGCCCATTGTGAGCATTGTTTTACTAACATAGAAACTATTTATAAGCAGAAATGTTATTTCATAAATGTCATTAATCTCAATATAATAATTATTATTATTTGCGTTGAAGTCGACTAAGAACTACGTAGAATCTTTATAAAATTCATTCAATGTTTCTTCCATTTTTCACCTGCTTGTCTGTTTTGTTCCAAACACAATTTCATTTGTTCACTGAATTTCCGTTTTCTTTCTTCTGTCCATAAGGCTCCTGTTTTCTTTATTAGCGTTCCTTCTGTAAATGTTGCTTCATATATAATTATTCTGAACGATTTTCTATTTTCGAAATCTGTGTTTCTATTCCTAATTTTTTGAAATCTTGTCTTGCTTTTTCTATCAATTTTATTGTTGATTTCTGTCTATTGTTTTCATGATTTGTTTTGTGAGTTTATTGTCATCCAGTCTTTGTATGTATTAGAATTTTAGTCTTCTCTTTTTCATTGTTGTTTTTTCTATGCATTTGTACGCCTCTTTGTTGCTTCAGATGCTGTATTTAGATTTATTCGTCTTTTTGTAGTTCGAAGATCTTTCGTATAATTCTTCTTTCCATTTTCACTAATATTTCCATCTCTGACTTCCTCACTAGTTCCAGTGATTCTTAGTCGTAAAAGGCTACTGCTTTTATGACTGTATTGTAATGGTTGACTTTGGCGTTCATGGATATGGATTTTTTTGTATCTGTTTTGCGTTATAAAGTATAGTTTTTGGAAATTGTTGCATCTTTCCTTGTTACTCTCAATTTCTCTCCCATTCTGTTGGATGATTTCTCCTAAGTATTTGAATGTTGTAACTCTTTTGGTTTCCCCATATTTCGCATATTTCGTTGTGAGTTTTTTGGTTGTGTTTCTTGGGTCAAAGTATTCTATTTTGGTACATGAGATTTTGAGTCCAGCTCTTTGCGCTATTTCATATTATTTTATTTATTTATTTTTTTTAAATCCATTACAATTAAGTAATAAGTATTGACTTAGTAAGGTATACAAATCATTTTATATACAAATATAATAAGTCACACATTTTATATAACGTCGAATTGCATTGGTCAAAATACGACCTCTCATCCACAGTCCAAGCCGCAGCAGTGTCATTTCCCGGTCAGCCGTGTATTAATAAGTGAAACACAAAATTGCACACACCAACAGAACCGGCCATTATTCCTAGTTAACCACCCGTAGAGGAGGGAGGGTGGTCATGACAAGGCCGGTCCAATCTCACACTGCGATCTATTAGAGAACAAAAACTGATCCTTTTTAGTTGAAAAATCATACAAAAATGATGTAGGATTTCTTTTGAAAATAAAGTTAATCATACTTTTTGGAGGACACCAATTTGACTTACTATCTCAATTTGAACACGGAAAGTTATACAACATTTTTCCAATGACTGTTGATCCATGGTGAATCTGACTAAATTGTTTCCCAATATTCCTGCTAATTATTTAATTTTATTAAGTTACTTAGGGCATTTCTTATAATATTTATCGTAATGTATGTAAATATTTCAATGAATTAAACTTGTTTGAATGTTTATCAATGAATAATTTTAAAACACGTGTAATGAACTAGTTTCTTGAGTTAAGTGTTGACGAGTCAGTACTTATAATCACGGCAGGTGAAGTTGACCTTTGCGCTTGCCCTTCTGCGCCGGTCCCTTTTCTGTCAGCTGATTTATGCACACTGTTGATACCATCTCAATACTACTGTATAATTTAACATTTAAAATTGTCTCCACATTAATATTACACATTTAAAAAATATAACTCTTCTAAACTACTACATGCTTTTCCAAATTTAAAATAATTTTTTATTGAATAATTAAAATATTATGAGATGATACACAGAACAGACACACAAGTATGGATTGACGTGGACACTACTAGAGAAGTCTGGTGTGTCCATGTTGGGTGGTAGTCAGTTTCCGGGAATACATGTTTTGTAGAGGAAATAACAATCTATCAGGCTTGTTAATGAGTTGAAAATAGTACCAATTCTACGTAGTTCGAATTCCACATAAAGGTGTAGGCTCTTAATTACCCTGGCTAATTGGATATTAATAAACGCTTTTTTCTGAGCTATGTCAAACTCAGTTAGTAAAAAGAACACACAGGTCATTCATACCCATACTAAATGCAAGTAATGATTCATAGTTTTCTTAAAATACATTCCAGTTTTATAGGCATCTCAAATTTGAATAGTAACATTATGTATCTATATCTGGTAATTTATAGGGCCATAATTAAATATTTATCAGCGTAAAATTAGATTAACTCAGTATACCGCATTTTTTCAATTCTTATATCATTCTTAAATCATAATTATTTTACCCTTATCATATCGTCATATTACTTATTATTACACAGGATTGGAGATGACTTTTGAAAATACCCTTGATTAGTTTTGTCTCCATTATTGTCTGATCCAAGCGTCGATTGTCGGCTTTCAGTTTCTAAATCAACATTTTTCAATATATTTTATCTACAGAAGTCAATATATTATATTCATTTGTATTCGTTACAATTAATTCATTATTCATTAGTAAGACTCATCGTAGAGATACGAATGAATATGAGGGGTGACCGAGTGTAGATAAGAAAGTATTCATTGCCCCTAACTAAGGTCAACTGTACCTCAGAAAGAGTTAAATATTAATAGGCCAATAACCAGGACAACTAAGGAACCTATAGCTTTAAATGGAATCAGAACCACGTTGTATTGGTATGATTTTCAGTTAGAAGACGTTGCATGACACTCATTTCTCTTCCCTGCACAACATTTAAACCTTGACTACCACCCAACATTGACAACCCAGACTACTTAGTAGAGGCCACGTCGATGATAAACATTGAGTGGACGCTGTATCAGTTCTAAGAGGACGTAACATAGAACCTATCACTTACAATCTTTTCAACGCTTCATCCCCTCAATTTACAGTGCTGCGTAGTCGCCACTAGTACCGACTAGGTAGTTAGTAGTTTAGTGGTCTACAGTTTGGTGGCTTACAATGTTCTCAACACTTTGTCCCCTCAATGCACAGTGCTGCGTAGTCGCCACTAGTACCGACTAGGTAGTTAGTAGTTTAGTGGTCTACAGTTTGGTGGCTTACAATGTTCTCAACACTTTGTCACCTCAATACACAGTGCTGCGTAGTCACCACTAGTACCGACTAGGTAGTTAGTAGTTTAGGGGTCTACAGTTTGGTGGCTTACAATCTTCTCAACACTTTGTCCCCTCAATGCACAGTGCTGCGTAGTCGCCACTAGTACCGCCTAGGTAGTTAGTAGTTTAGTGGTCTACAGTTTGGTGGCTTACAATCTTCTCAACACTTTGTCCCCTCAATGCACAGTGCTGCGTAGTCGCCACTAGTACCGACTAGGTAGTGTTGATGGTAACAGTAGTTTAGTGGTCTACAGTTTGGTGGCTTACAATGTTCTCAACACTTTGTCCCCTCAATGCACAGTGCTGCGTAGTCGCCACTAGTACCGACTAGGTAGTGTTGATGGTAACAGTAGTTTAGTGGTCTACAGTTTGGTAGCTTACAATCTTCTCAACACTTTGTCACCTCAATGCACAGTGCTGCGTAGTTACCACTAGTACCGCCTAGGTAGTTAGTAGTTTAGTGGTCTACAGTTTGGTGGCTTACAATCTTCTCAACACTTTGTCACCTCAATGCACAGTGCTGCGGGTGACTAGGTAGTGTTGATGGTAACAGTAGTTTAGTGGTCTACAGTTTGGTGGCTTACAATCTTCTCAACACTTTGTCCCCTCAATGCACAGTGCTGCGTAGTCACCACTAGTACCGACTAGGTAGTTAGTAGTTTAGTGGTCTACAGTTTGGTGGCTTACAATCTTCTCAACACTTTGTCACCTCAATGCACAGTGCTGCGGGTGACTAGGTAGTGTTGATGGTAACAGTAGTTTAGTGGTCTACAGTTTGGTGGCTTACAATCTTCTCAACACTTTGTCACCTCAATGCACAGTGCTGCGTAGTTACCACTAGTACCGCCTAGGTAGTTAGTAGTTTAGTGGTCTACAGTTTGGTGGCTTACAATCTTCTCAACACTTTGTCACCTCAATGCACAGTGCTGCGTAGTTACCACTAGTACCGCCTAGGTAGTTAGTAGTTTAGTGGTCTACAGTTTGGTAGCTTACAATCTTCTCAACACTTTGTCACCTCAATGCACAGTGCTGCGTAGTTACCACTAGTACCGCCTAGGTAGTTAGTAGTTTAGTGGTCTACAGTTTGGTGGCTTACAATCTTCTCAACACTTTGTCCCCTCAATGCACAGTGCTGCGTAGTCGCCACTAGTACCGACTAGTTAGTGTTGATGGTAACAGTAGTTTAGTGGTCTACAGTTTGGTAGCTTACAATCTTCTCAACACTTTGTCACCTCAATGCACAGTGCTGCGTAGTTACCACTAGTACCGCCTAGGTAGTTAGTAGTTTAGTGGTCTACAGTTTGGTGGCTTACTATTTCTGTGTGCATTTTCTACTGTCGTGTCTCTTATGTACCACTAATAAAGGTAATCTGATTACACTCACAAAAGGCTTGCTGATACTGTAGCTTGTTTGGAAGTTTCAAGAGCTGTATAAAGTGTCTATCATTCACCTGGCCTCTAAAGTGTTGTTTGGGACATGAGTGGTGAAATGTCGAGTTCAAATAAATCAAGAGCCTAAAGTTTAATCCATCATAAACTCTTGATATAGTAAAAATAAAATGTTAGCCAATGTGACGTCAAGCACCTGTTCATCAAGGCACCTGTGAGGGTTTTTATCACACATGTGAATAAAATGTTAGCCAACGTGATATCCTCAAGTGCCTGTTCATTAAGACACCTGTGAGATGTTTTATCACACATGTGAAATAATTACGTTAATATTTATGCATTATTCAG
>JAQJVL010001050.1:190000-277208 GCA_035578905.1 Stictocephala bisonia
AGTAAAGGTTTGAATATAGAAGTTAACTATGTAACATTCTTCTTTACTATTTACTGTTTCAAATACTGTCTACATATTATTTATGGCTTTAATTTCTTTTTTAATGAATACAATATTGTTTAATGTAAACAAACCAAATAACTTGCATTTCTTCTTATTTATGTAGTAGAAAGTACGCATTCAGTTTTTCTCATATTTTATTTTATTATTATGTTTCAGATCACATCAATGGTTACGCAACTTTAAAATAACCCTCGTTCATTTACTTATAGTTTTAAATTTTATTTAAATTAATAAACATTATGAAAAACTTTACAATTTTCATAGTGACCCTGTGAAAACGATATTATTGGGGGAGGGGTTTGTGAATTGAAGGTGCTACAATTAATAATAGGACTTCAGTACATCCTAATGAATTAAAGGAGTTAATTTGAATGTGTTTGCTATAAAATTGCCCAATTCAAATTTATTGTAGTCAAGTACAACTCTTTTAGCTGAGATTACTCTTAACCGAGTTCTATCAGTTTTATCCCATTCTTAAATTCCATGGGATCAATTTTGAAAACATCAATATATCTTAAGCAATTTTAATTATTTTGTATTTTTCAGATTTTAATTTTTAGGAAGTTCAAAGTAAAACTGTTATAATTTGGCTGTTTAATCGTTGAAGTATATTTAATATGGAGGAACACTAAACACACAACAATTTAACTGTTTTAAGCTTGATACATTTTTAACTTTCAATTTTAGGATAGTTTAATCCAAAACGTAAACAACAAGTAAATCGCAGTAGAACCGCAACTTTTTATTTAGTATATTTAAAGCAAGGCTAATTATGGTAACTTTTATCTTATTTCACGCTAATAACATTAATAATCACAACAAAGTTTATTAATTTAATTACAGACATTATGGCTACATATGTCATGGTTGAAGAGATAGTGGCCGAGCGGTGTCAGGCATCAGGACTTAGAACCCTGAGTCATGGTTAGAGAGGTAGTGGCTGAGCGGTGTCAGGCATCAGGACTTACAACCCTGAGTCATGGTTAGAGAGGTAGTGGCCGAGTGGTGTCAGGCATCAGGACTTACAACCCTGAGTCATGGTTAGAGAGGTAGTGGCTGAGTGGTGTTAGGCATCAGGACTTACAACCCTGAGTCATGGTTAGAGAGGTAGTGGCTGAGTGGTGTTAGGCATACCTGGTTATGGTAGAGGTAGTGGCTGAGTGGTGTTAGGCATCAGGACTTACAACCCTGAGTCATGGTTAGAGAGGTAGTGGCTGAGTGGTGTTAGGCATCAGGACTTACAACCCTGAGTCATGGTTGGAGAGGTAGTGGCCGAGTGGTGTCAGGCATCAGGACTTACAACCCTGAGTCATGGTTAGAGAGGTAGTGGCTGAGCGGTGTTAGGCATCAGGACTTACAACCCTGAGTCATGGTTGAAGAGATAGTGGCCGAGCGGTGTCAGGCATCAGGACTTAGAACCCTGAGTCATGGTTGGAGAGGTAGTGGCCGAGTGGTGTCAGGCATCAGGACTTACAACCCTGAGTCATGGTTGGGGAGGTAGTGGCCGAGTGGTGTCAGGCATCAGGACTTACAACCCTGAGTCATGGTTAGAGAGGTAGTGGCTGAGCGGTGTTAGGCATCAGGACTTACAACCCTGAGTCATGGTTGAAGAGATAATGGCCAAGCGGTGTCAGGCATCAGGACTTACGAGGTACGATCAAAAAGTTCCAGGAATTTTTACATACTATGGGAATGCAATGTCTCCCAGCGATGCGGTTGGCAGCATTGTATTCCCTGACTCAACAGTAACACAGCTGTGTTTTCAGATAAATCATAACATCACTGAAAGTAACATTAGCACAGATTGTTTTAGGTTAGTTTTATAGAGTTTGGCTATTTTTTTGTTTAATGAAAATGAATGTGAAAGAAGAGCAACGTGTTTGTGTGAAGTTTTGTGTGAAACTGAACAAAACATTTTCTGAAACCTTTTTGATGTTACAAAAGGCTTTTGGTAAAGAATGTCTAAGCCGATCATGTTGCCATGATCAGTGGTTCAAGAGGTTTAAAGATGGCCGAACATCCACAGACGACGATGCTCGTTCCGGACGCCCTTCAACGTCAATCAATGATGACAATGTTGCTAAAGTGAATGCTCTCGTACGATCAGACTGTCGACTAACAATCCGTGAAATGGCAGAAGAGTGTAACATTTCATTTGGGTCATGTCAGGAAATTTTAACTGAAACACTTCAAATGCGTCATGTTGCAGCAAAGTTTGTGCCAAAACTGTTGACTGAAGACCAAAATCATCACCTAATTCATGTTTCTGAGGAACTTCTTCAAAAGGCAAATGACGATGAAAGCTTCTTGAAACATGTCATTACGGGAGACGAGACATGGGTTTTTGGTTACGATGTGGAAACAAAAGCTTAATCATCACAATGGACATCAAAAGGCTCTCCAAGACCCAAGAAAGCACGTCAAGTCAAATCAAATGTGAAGGTCATGCTTACGGTTTTTTTTTACTGTAAAGTTGTTGTCTACTATGAATTCCTTCCACAAGGTCAAACAATTAATCGTTTTGTTAATCTTGAAACCCTCAGAAAACTGCGTAATGCTATGAGAAGAAAGAGACCTGAGCTGTGGCAAAGTGGTGATTGGGTCCTTCACCATAGCAATGCTCCTGTTCACTCTGCATTAGTTATCCGTGACTTTTGTGTCAAAAACGCAATGACTGTCATTCCTCAGCCCCCCTACTGACCTGACCTGGCTCCAGCCGACTTTTTTCTTTTCCCGTAGCTCAAGAGACCCCTGAAAGGAAGATTTCAAACAGTTGACGAAATTAAAGAAAAAACGACGGAACTGCTAAACACCTTTACAAAAGAAGAGTTTACTGCGGCCTTTGATCAGTGGAAACACCGGTGGGAAAAGTGTGTAGCTTCCCAAGGGGAGTACTTTGAAGGAGACAAATTCGAATAACCTGTATGTTGTATGAATAAATGTATAAAAATTCAGTCCTGGAACTTTTTGATCACACCTCGTACAACCCTGAGTCATGGTTGGAGAGGTAGTGGCCGAGCGGTGTCAGGCATCAGGACTTACAACCCTGAGTCATGGTTGGAGAGGTAGTGGCCGAGAGGTGTCAGGTGGCAGGACTTAGAACCCTGAGTTAGAGATAGCGCATTTTAAATCCTGTCCTTGACTGTTAGTTTTTATCAGCAATATTCACCTTCTACTATACTGGTTCTCCCCCTTACTATTTCTTATAAATTCCTGTACGTATAAATAGTCCATGGGAAACGGGCAGAGTAAGATTGAGGAGGAGATCGGCTCTCTCTTAAAAGAATCACAGCATCTTTTTTTACACTATATCTTTATCATTATATACTGATATTAGTAGACTAATAAATTGAATATTATATCCACACTAGTTTTAATGAAGTAAACAAGCCGATATAATAATGAGGAAATTAGATATTATAAAATGCATGTATCGTCCATAACATCAAGTCTATGGCGAGATGTGGACGTAACAGTTAACAATGATGACATGATGATACAATGAAGTAAATGATTGCAAAGCAAGAAAATATAATTACCTCAGCGGTATTCTACCGGAATCAATTTAAATAATTAATTTTATTCTCACAACCAAATCTGGTTCAGTATCAATTATAGGACTACTGCTCCTTTAACGCAGTAAGAACTTTAAAACACTTTAGCAACGTTTTGAAAAAGTTTAATGGAAAATACTTGCTAGCTGCTGCTGGCAATCTGTTTAAAATTAAATTATAGAAGCCTATTCAATTACAAAGTGCTTATATATTCGTTTTTCAATTAAAAGGATAGTAAAAATTCTCTTTTGCTCTGGACAATGTTCTGTACAAACTCGACCTAGTTTAACTTTTAAAAGATTTAAAATTGGGTAGTTTTAGTACAGGGAAACCCTGAATAAATACTTATGTGTAATATAAATTACTTTTCATGAGTTTTGGAGGTCGGTGCTTAGGCAGCGTTTCAACTGTTTATTCAAGCCAATTTATTAACACTTGAAAACTCCTGCTGTGTTTTTTCCTCTTTCTTAAGTTTTACTTAATAAAGTGTATGAAACCAATATTACGTATTAATTTTTACTATTAAACAATAAAACAGCTCTCTATACATAATATTAATTCTGGGCAACCAATATTGATATCCCTTTTAACTCATCAGACACATTACAATAATAAAAGCTTTTAGGAACTTGGCAAAGTTTTTATGGAAAAACTTTGCCAAGTTCCTTTTTTTTTAATGTGGATTAAAAATTAACTTACTTACATTTTGTTTAAAATATCTCAAGGAAATACTCTCATTGTGCTTAAAGACGTTATCTTTTACAAACTCAAAAACTTTGTTTTATTTATTAAGAGTGTATAGTTTTTATAAAATCTCACTTTAAACACTTACATTACAATATTTACGATATTTAGGCAGTATTCTAAATACAGTATATAAGTGCTGTCATGTATAAAAGTATGTCGTATCGACAAGATTTTTACTGTGAATATTAAAACTTTATAGCGCTCAATGTGGTCGTAAAAAATGTTTATTGTGATTACTTTATTGAAATTCTATAAACTGTTAATTATATAGAACATATGGAATGGTCCTTTTAATTTGATTTTATTTCATAAAATCGAATAGATTCCTGTTTATAGCTGTAATTTAAGTTTATAAAATAGTTATCAGTTTTAGATTTTATAGTAATAATCTAACTTTAAAATTGTTAAATACAATGTAAAGTTAATTTTAAAGGGTCGTTAGTAAATCTTGTATCAGGGAAATTACTTACCTTTAAGATTAGCATAGAGTAAATAATACTTACCGCAAGATTAACAACATCTTAAATACTAAATTGTGAATTGGGAGGGTGGATTTCCTATACAACATATATTTCCTCTTATAGAAAGTTTTAATTGTTCTTATAAATTTTCTCACTTTAATAATAGCGAGAATATACAAATCTTGGGTGACAACTTATCTATTCTGATTTAATCCTCAAAGTTATATTTCTCCTATACGATTAACTATTGCAACTTTAAAAGCAAATCTAAATATATTTGACTTTGTTTGCTAATAAATAGTTTTATTTCCATTTCCCTTCTGATTAATGAATAGTTATAATAAATGTTATTTAATCGTTTCGATAAATTATCATTATGGTTGCGACAGGTAAAATAGATAGCGATAAATATTATTTATACTAAACGTTTAACCCTTTATAGGTTATGTCAATATTTTAGTTTTTTTTTTTTTTTTTTTTTTTTTTCTAAAGAACATTGACTAATGTATTGATCACCTCTAATGACTTTTGGGTGACTTTTGGGTGTTCACGTCTAATTTTCATTTTTTTTCGTTATTGTATACTGGTTAAAATATTAGCCACCATCAATAAGGTTCAATATTGCGTGACCAGTGATGCTAAAGTCAATCCTCTTGTCCCGCAACATTCTGGTGATGACAAAGCGTGTATTTGAACAGCTGATGAAGCTTCCTTGTCTGGTCAGTCTAAGCAGTAGGAGAGAGAAACTGTCCAAGTGGCTAACTAAATATTTAGTCAGTATGCTTCTGAGACCCATGCTGACGGCACTCTTCTTGTACCAAGTTAGTAAAGTACCTAAGCCTAAGAACTGTTTCAAGCCTAAACAAAGCATTTATTAAAGATACTACATGAACTAATTAAACTAAAGCTGAAGAATTATAAAGGATGTTATTATAAATTGTAATAATAAATCTTGTCAGAAATGCATTAATAAAAGTAAATTAAATGAGAACTATAATGTACAATAAATATATTACAACTTTATCACAAAAGGTTGGAAAGTTAAAAAAAAAATAGAAAGAAGGTATTTTACAATGAAATTTTAGAGGATTAGAATTTCCAGATTCTACGTTCCAGACCTTAAAAACGTGTTTGTTTTTTTTTAAATAAATGAACAACTGTTTCAGTTTTTTTGGTATTTTAAGACTGAAACCCTTTCTTAGGAGCAATTACACCATTGAACGAACAACGGAGAAAAATATTAAAACGTGAAATTATGTAGTAAAACTATTACTTCATGTAGTAAAACTATTACTTCATGTAGTAAAACTATTACTTCATGTAGTGAAACTATTACTTCATGTAGTAAAACTATTACTTCATGTAGTGAAACTATTACTTCATGTAGTAAAACTATTACTTCATGTAGTAAAACTATTACTTCATGTAGTGAAACTATTACTTCATGTAGTAAAACTATTACTTCATGTAGTAAAACTATTACTTCATGTAGTGAAACTATTACTTCATGTAGTAAAACTATTACTTCATGTAGTGAAACTATTACTTCATGTAGTAAAACTATTACTTCATGTAGTAAAACTATTACTTCATGTAGTAAAACTATTACTTCATGTAGTGAAACTATTACTTCATGTAGTAAAACTATTACTTCATGCTAATTATGTAGTAAAACTATTACTTCATGCTAATTTCTCAGGAATGTTGACTATTTAAACTGTTTAAAATGTGCAGACTCAGAAAAATCTATTGAATAGGATAGATAATTGTTTTTCAGCCCTAAATAATGGCCAACACACCAGCTAATTGATGAGTTAGTACTACGAAAAGTTTTACTATACTGGTAATATTCTCACTACCATCAACAAACCTTATTAAACGTTCAAGCAATTCTTGCTACTTTCCCAAGTGAGTATCGTGCAGTTTCAAGCACTTCCTGCACTAATTTATCATTACTTTTTTCAATTAGTATCATGAATGTTCAAGCAGTTCCAACACTAATCCTCTATTACATACCTCGGCCACCATCGTGCAATTTCAATCAATCCGTACATTAATCTCCTATTACTTTTCTCCGCCATTATCTTGCATTTACTAGCAATCTACATTAATCTCCAATTACTTTTCTCAGGCACCATGGTGCATTTACTAGCAATCTACATTAATCTCCAATTATTTTTCTCTGGCACCATCGTGCATTTACTAGCAATCTACATTAACCTCCAATTACTTTTCTCTGGTACCATCGTGCATTTACTAGCAATCTACATTAACCTCCAATTACTTTTCTCTTGCACCATCGTGCATTTACTAGCAATCTACATTAATCTCCAATTACTTTTCTCTGGTACCATCGTGCATTTACTAGTAACCTACATTAATCTACAATTACTTTTCTCTGACACTATCGTACATTTACTAGTAATCTACATTAATATCCAATTACTTTTCTCAGGCACTATCGTGCATTTACTAGCAATCTACATTAATCTCCAATTACTTTTCTCTGGCACCATCGTGCATTTACTAGCAATCTACATTAATCTCCAATTACTTTTCTCTGGCACCATCGTGCATTTACAAGTAATCTACATTAATCTCCAATTACTTTTCTCTGGCATTATCGTGCATTTACTATCAATCTACATTAATTTCTAATTACTTTTCCTACAATCCCCATCTTGCATTTTCAAGTAATTCCTACATTGATTTTCAATTACTTTGCTCTATCTTTATCAATTATTTTCAAAATTTACCTTTAGTAAAACTTTATAATTCACTTAACTATACAAATTTTTTTAAACTCATAAATGATAAAATACACTGAAATAATATATTTTAAAAAATTATTCATTTTTGGCATCGCTAATTTTAATGTTATTAAAGCTAAAAAAATTAATAATTTTTATATTTTCAATTTAATGTAAATTTAAAATACTACACTCGCACTAAAATGTACTTTCAAAATAATCTTGTGTTAGATGGGAGATTAAAAAGTTCATATTAATCAAGGGCGAGGGGGATTCACCAAGATATATTTACAAAGTATTAAAACCCAAATAACAACTAGAGTAGCCTATGTATAGTGGAAGGAAACTTAGCAGAAATCTAGACCAGTTATCAATGCATAAGTCACTTAACTTGTTAACTTCATGCCAGATATTGTTAAGTGAGTCTGTCAGCATCCACTAACTTTCCTATATCTATGAGGGGAGCAAGTTTTATATATTGGGGCTAATTTTAAAAATTACACGTAATTCATGATGGGATACAATCTAACTGCAGAACAACAACACTGGAAATTTGAAAAATATATTATACATTTTGGCAATTATATAGAACAAGGGCCTTATCGATTATTTAGCTTTTTTTCAAATGTGGTTCTGAAATAACCAAAAAATAAGAATATATTTTTCAGCGGAAAAGTCGGAAAAATTACGAAAATAAAGAAAACGGAAAAATATTTGTGTGCGTAAATATAGCGTTGTGGGTATCCTAATTGTGCGAAATGTTGTCCAAATCACGAATGTGGAAAGAGTTTTGCAATCGAACCACTACTAAGCGCACTAGTGCCGGAAATGTACAGTTTCAGTAAGGTTATGTTTTGATAGGTTGGGTATTGTTAGGTTATGTTATGTTTGGTTAAGTTAGAAAGTGTTAGATTCGGTTAGGTTAGGTTACTAAATGTAAGGTTAGGTAGTTTATATTAGATTGTTAGAGTAGGCTTGTGTTTTGAATTACTGTTTGTTAACACAACCTAAACAAACCTAACATAACCTAACCAAACAACATTTACCTTAACCAAACATAATATAACCTAAACATATCATAACCTAACCAAACATCATTTAACTTAACCAAACATAACATAACCTTAACATAGCATAACCTAACCAAACCTAACGTAGCATTGCCTAACAAGACCCAATCTAGGCCTATCCTATCCAAACATAATCTTACTGAAACTGGGCATCCCCGGCTTTAGCGTGCTCATTAAAAGTTCGATTGCAAAACCCTTGCCATATTCGTAATCAGTACAAAATCTTGCACAATTTGAGTACCCACAACGCTGTGTTTGCAAACAAATAATTTTTCAGTTTTTCTTCATTTTTCATAATTTTTCCAACTTTTCCTTGTTCATAATTCTATCATATTCTTGTTTCTAACTTAGTTATCTACTATGGAAAAAATTGACAGGCCCTCTGTACTGTATAATTACATACATGTTAATAAATAGAGGAAATTAACTATAAACTCCAAACTCGCTGTTAAATTAGACAAAATACTAAAGAACTAACTAAAGAGAAATAACTAAAGTGTTACTCGTAAAGTTCGCAAAGCAAATAAAAAGAGAAAATTATCTTGGAATACTTTAGGGTGTCTGGAAGCTTGTCATTGGCAACCATCACTGTGCACGTGTTTAACATTCCTTTCGTGACCTCATTCCTGTGCATTGCATTACATTATGAGGCATCAACAGTTAACCTTTTGTTAATTTGGCTTTAGATTATTAGTTATTCTCTTTTTTAAAGATAAATCCAGCTGTATTTGTAGCAAAGATAACGGTAAAACTATCAAAATCATAATGAAGTTCTTTTAATTGTGTATCGACAAATCAAAGGTTAATATGATTTGTTTTATAGCATTAATATATTTTACTACGAATTATTTTGTTTCTGTGATTTATTTACAATTTGATGTCTTTTAACATCACTCAAATATCTTATATTCCGTTCTTGTTTGCAAATTGTCACCCTATATTACATTTTTTTTTTTTTTTTTTTTTTTTTCAGAATCCAATAATAAAAACCAGAGCAAATATCGATTTTGTAATATCGTACTGATTGTGGTTAAATGAATTTATTTGGGCTGACTTTTATTAGAGTGTCAAAGTCAACGACAAATCCACAGCTGGGGTTAACCATATGCTCCCGTTCAACAGTTATTTGAATCTGGCTGCTATCTAAAATGTTGTGTGGCTTAAACCTGCTACTTTACTAAATTATTACTAAAAGTTATTATCCAATTTATTGTTCTAAATATTAACAAAGAGACTTCATATATTTATATTGTACTCAACTACTGGCGTCATCCAGAATGACGGCTGCTCCTAGAAACACTGGTAAAAAAACACACATCCAAATCCCAACTTGACATTGAATGTACAAACAATGAATACAAATCTATAAAAAGGCATCTTTCTGTGCTAATATAAACATAATAAGACATAGTAACAAGAAAATGAAATTAAAGAGCGATGATATCCTATATAACTTGTGTAGTGTTCCACAAAAGTTCATTAAACTGACCTCGTTGACTCCACCCATGAGAATAAATATATTATATTACACAAAATATATTAGTACTGAATTTGGGTTTTACCTTTAAGAATATACATAAAGGACTGATTTGCTCAACAAACAAACTCTTTTTGAATATAAATCCTTGATAAATAACAACGAAAAATATATGGAAAGAAATAAATCTTTGTTGAAACAGAATTTGTGTGGGGCATACATAAGGCAGATGTGTCTACAAGATGGCACCGACGTGTCTCCTACCAACTGGTGACGTCTTACATATGTTCTTAACGTGGGACTGGCTTCTGTATTTTTGTTTGAAACTAATAAATGCGTTCGATAAAAGCTCAATAATTGTATTACTTATTTTAATAAATGTATTCCTAGGCTAGAATTATAAATTTAAATAAAACAACATAAAGTTATTTATTTTCAATAAGCAATAATCAAGCATCAAATAATTCAACATATTGCCACTGCAAACTAAAACATTAATCTGGTACCTTAATTAACATTAATAATATAGAACCTTGTCAATGATCTTTAGAATTACTTCCAAAAAACAGAATAAAAGAAATCCACTCCACCGTATTTTCTTTACAAAAAAAATGTAATATTAAAATTGTAGTTTAAAAAGCTCTTGTAACTAAATAGTTATCTTAAATGAACTAGTTCAGTGAGTTACTACAAATAACCTCAAATTTAAACTTTAATGTTTGCTATTTACTATCCACATTAGCTAGGAGTCCTGCCAAATACTTCTATTTTCCCTATCAGCGTTCGGCTTTTTGTCCACTTTCCTAATTCATATACAATTAGTCGGTAGCGTAGATGGTTAAATCCCAGCTTATGGGACAAAGGTTCGCAGTTCAACCTATTAGAGTCATGACAAATTTTTAAAGGGATCAGCTGATAGCTACCGACTGTTCTTTTGTCATTAGGTGATAAATTTATGATAATTTCTATGCAATAGTCACCCTTAGTTTGTAACAGTAACTACATTCTCTCACCTGAAGTCATAACACTCTTTCGAAATCCATATTCGCTCGTATTTTGACGATCTTTGTCTTAAAAATAAATAAAATAGAAATTGATACCTTGTCAACTAATCCAATTGTAATAAACTCAAGTTCATAAATTGTTCTTTCTTTTGTAACACCGTTCTTAAAAGTTTTGATTTTTAAATATAGTTTTAATTTTCAAATAAACTGAAACGATTTTTTACAACGGTATAATTTTACACTCCTTAATAATTTACAACTGTAAAATGATAATGCTGTATTTTTAAATGAAGAATTTGGAATAAACTTTTCTAACAATGGAGAAATATCCAACAAAATTATATAGATGCCACACCATACTGCTATAAAGCATGGTGCCACACCAAATTATATAGACGCCACCATGCTTTACAATTGCTAAACAACAGTAATTGAGTTAATGCTCGGTTTATGAGGATGCATGGAAGAAGCACCGCAATCTGGCCAGCCGAACATCGATTCCAAGAACAATAACAGTCAGGCCTGTAGCACATGTACAGTAGCGTGTCAGAAATAGCAGACAGTTCACACACGGTGCTTGCTATTTGTGTTGTAGAGATCTCTACCAGGCTACATAACTATGTTAATAACGGATCCGATTATAACCAGGGTTAAATACACAGCTCACAATAATATTTGTTTTATTTTATGAGAGAATATTACAAGTAAAAGTTTACTCTTGAAAAAGTATTATATAAGTCCATATGCGCAGGAATATGATTTGGTTAATTTAATCATGAAAATTTACATCTATTTCATGTTAAAACATGTTAAATAATGTACCTGCCTTAAACTACATATGTAGGATTAAATGTATTTTACAAATTCCAGATTTTTCCAAAACTTCCTAACATCTCAATAAATTCAAGAAAATCAGTTTCTAACATGCATGAATCTTTATCTCAATTTAAAGACGTAACATATGTTTTTGAGCCCAAGTAACTGAGACATTTTTTTCCTTATAGAATTACAAAACAATACGCTAGAAATTCCATTCTACAGATGTGCCGCATTCCAGCTGTCAACCGATAATTATTTATTCATGAAATTCCCGCAGCACAGCTCGGAGTCAACGCCCAATAACTGTGGTGAACAATCTTGAAAAATACTCACCGAATTTCATTCATTGTTTTCTTTCTATACAGAAAATCAAGTACTCTTACTCTACCTGCTTTGTTATTGCATGGAGGTTACGATAACACTTTTTACATTCTGCCATTCCAGGTTTGTTTGTAAATAATTGAAATCGCGATAAATGTTGAAATTAAATGCAGCTCTTTACTTTTTCAATGTCTAATTTACCACGTATTTGCAATAAACCGACTTAAGTTGAAATTTGCATATTACAACATAAGTTTAATAAATTTACAATAAATCAATTTTTACTACTATTGGATATCATCTTGTAATTATTTACATTGCATTCATGTTAAAATGCAAATCAAGCACATGGTTTATGCTTGCAAATCAGAGTAAACGCAGGTCTTCAATTAAATTCAGATTAGGGTTTAATTTTCCTCAAACAACCGAATTCCACTATACAAATGAATACGTCCACAACTGACAAAATATGAACCTTCAAATGTAATAAAACTATTTTTCTGTTATATTTATTTTGATAACTAATCAAAACTTCAAACTAATATACCTTACAGGTCACACAATAACCTTCTAACACAACTGAACAGTACACAAAACAACCACACACTAAACAATACACCAGTAATTAGCAGAAATCAGCTGTTATAGTCCAGGACGCACAAGAACGTCTTCCGGACTAATACACCTTACAGGTCACACAATAACCTTCTAACACAGCTGAACAGTACACAAAACAACCACAAACTAAACAATACACCAGTAATTAGCAGAAATCAGCTGTTATAGTCCAGGACGCACAAGAACGTCGTCCGGACTAATACACCTTACAGGTCACACAATAACCTTCTAACACAGCTGAACAGTACACAAAACAACCACAAACTAAACAATACACCAGTAATTAGCAGAAATCAGCTGTTATAGTCCAGGACGCACAAGAACGTCGTCCGGACTAATACACCTTACAGGTCACACAATAACCTTCTAACACAGCTGAACAGTACACAAAACAACCACAAACTAAACAATACACCAGTAATTAGCAGAAATCAGCTGTTATAGTCCAGGACGCACAAGAACGTCGTCCGGACTAATACACCTTACAGGTCACACAATAACCTTCTAAAACAACTTAACAGTACACAAAACAACCACACACTAAACAATACACCAGTAATTAGCAGAAATCAGCTGTTATAGTCCAGGACGCACAAGAACGTCGTCCGGACTAATACACCTTACAGGTCACACAATAACCTTCTAAACAACTCAACAGTACACAAAACAACCACACACTAAACAATACACCAGTAATTAGCAGAAATCAGCTGTTATAGTCCAGGACGCACAAGAACGTCGTCCGGACTAATACACCTTACAGGTCACACAATAACCTTCTAAAACAACTCAACAGTACACAAAACAACCACACACTAAACAATACACCAGTAATTAGCAGAAATCAGCTGTTATAGCCCAGGACGCACAAGAACGTCGTCCGGACTAATACACCTTACAGGTCACACAATAACCTTCTAAAACAACTCAACAGTACACAAAACAACCACACACTAAACAATACACCAGTAATTAGCAGAAATCAGCTGTTATAGTCCAGGACGCACAAGAACGTCGTCCGGACTAATACACCTTACAGGTCACACAATAACCTTCTACCACAACTGAACAGTACACAAAACAACCACACACTAAACAATACACCAGTAATTAGCAGAAATCAGCTGTTATAGTCCAGGACGCACAAGAACGTCGTCCGGACTAATACACCTTACAGGTCACACAATAACCTTCTAAACAACTGAACAGTACACAAAACAACCACACACTAAACAATAAACCAGTAATTAGCAGAAATCAGCTGTTATAGCCCAGGACGCACAAGAACGTCGTCCGGACTAATACACCTTACAGGTCACACAATAACCTTCTAACACAACTGAACAGTACACAAAACAACCACACACTAAACAATACACCAGTAATTAGCAGAAATCAGCTGTTATAGTCCAGGACGCACAAGAACGTCGTCCGGACTAATACACCTTACAGGTCACACAATAACCTTCTAAACAACTCAACAGTACACAAAACAACCACACACTAAACAATACACCAGTAATTAGCAGAAATCAGCTGTTATAGCCCAGGACGCACAAGAACGTCGTCCGGACTAATACACCTTACAGGTCACACAATAACCTTCTAAAACAACTCAACAGTACACAAAACAACCACACACTAAACAATACACCAGTAATTAGCAGAAATCAGCTGTTATAGTCCAGGACGCACAAGAACGTCGTCCGGACTAATACACCTTACAGGTCACACAATAACCTTCTAAACAACTCAACAGTACACAAAACAACCACAAACTAAACAATACACCAGTAATTAGCAAAAATCAGCTGTTATAGTCCAGGACGCACAAGAACGTCGTCCGGACTAATACACCTTACAGGTCACACAATAACCTTCTAAAACAACTGAACAGTACACAAAACAACCACACACTAAACAATACACCAGTAATTAGCAGAAATCAGCTGTTATAGTCCAGGACGCACTAGAACGTCGTCCGGACTAATACACCTTACAGGTCACACAATAACCTTCTAAAACAACTGAACAGTACACAAAACAACCACACACTAAACAATACACCAGTAATTAGCAGAAATCAGCTGTTATAGTCCAGGACGCACAAGAACGTCGTCCGGACTAATACACCTTACAGGTCACACAATAACCTTCTAACACAACTGAACAGTACACAAAACAACCACACACTAAACAATAAACCAGTAATTAGCAGAAATCAGCTATTATAGTCCAGGACGCACAAGAACGTCGTCCGGACTAATACACCTTACAGGTCACACAATAACCTTCTAACACAACTGAACAGTACACAAAACAACCACACACTAAACAATACACCAGTAATTAGCAGAAATCAGCTATTATAGTCCAGGACGCACAAGAACGTCGTCCGGACTAATACACCTTACAGGTCACACAATAACCTTCTAACACAACTGAACAGTACACAAAACAACCACACACTAAACAATACCAGTAATTAGCAGAAATCAGCTGTTATAGTCCAGGACGCACAAGAACGTCGTCCGGACTAATACACCTTACAGGTCACACAATAACCTTCTAAAACAACTGAACAGTACACAAAACAACCACAAACTAAACAATACACCAGTAATTAGCAGAAATCAGCTGTTATAGCCCAGGACGCACAAGAACGTCGTCCGGACTAATACACCTTACAGGTCACACAATAACCTTCTAAAACAACTGAACAGTACACAAAACAACCACACACTAAACAATACACCAGTAATTAGCAGAAATCAGCTGTTATAGTCCAGGACGCACAAGAACGTCGTCCGGACTAATACACCTTACAGGTCACACAATAACCTTCTAACACAACTGAACAGTACACAAAACAACCACACACTAAACAATAAACCAGTAATTAGCAGAAATCAGCTGTTATAGTCCAGGACGCACAAGAACGTCGTCCGGACTAATACACCTTACAGGTCACACAATAACCTTCTAAAACAACTCAACAGTACACAAAACAACCACACACTAAACAATACACCAGTAATTAGCAGAAATCAGCTGTTATAGTCCAGGACGCACAAGAACGTCGTCCGGACTAATACACCTTACAGGTCACACAATAACCTTCTAACACAACTGAACAGTACACAAAACAACCACACACTAAACAATACACCAGTAATTAGCAGAAATCAGCTGTTATAGTCCAGGACGCACAAGAACGTCGTCCGGACTAATACACCTTACAGGTCACACAATAACCTTCTAAAACAACTCAACAGTACACAAAACAACCACACACTAAACAATACACCAGTAATTAGCAGAAATCAGCTGTTATAGTCCAGGACGCACAAGAACGTCGTCCGGACTAATATACCTTACAGGTCACACAATAACCTTCTAAAACAACTGAACAGTACACAAAACAACCACACACTAAACAATACACCAGTAATTAGCAGAAATCAGCTGTTATAGCCCAGGACGCACAAGAACGTCGTCCGGACTAATACACCTTACAGGTCACACAATAACCTTCTAAAACAACTGAACAGTACACAAAACAACCACACACTAAACAATACACCAGTAATTAGCAGAAATCAGCTGTTATAGTCCAGGACGCACAAGAACGTCGTCCGGACTAATACACCTTACAGGTCACACAATAACCTTCTAAACAACTGAACAGTACACAAAACAATTACACACTAAACAATACACCAGTAGTTAGCAGAAATCAGCTGTTATAGCCCAGGACGCACAAGAAAGTCGTCCGGACTAATACACCTTACAGGTCACACAATAACCTTCTAAACAACTGAACAGTACACAAAACAACCACACACTAAACAATACACCAGTAATTAGCAGAAATCAGCTGTTATAGCCCAGGACGCACAAGAAAGTCGTCCGGACTAATACACCTTACAGGTCACACAATAACCTTCTAAACAACTGAACAGTACACAAAACAACCACAAACTAAACAATACACCAGTAATTAGCAGAAATCAGCTGTTATAGCCCAGGACGCACAAGAACGTCGTCCGGACTAATACACCTTACAGGTCACACAATAACCTTCTAACACAACTGAACAGTACACAAAACAACCACACACTAAACAATACCAGTAATTAGCAGAAATCAGCTGTTATAGTCCAGGACGCACAAGAACGTCGTCCGGACTAATACACCTTACAGGTCACACAATAACCTTCTAAAACAACAAACAGTACACAAAACAACCACACACTAAACAATACACCAGTAATTAGCAGAAATCAGCTATTATAGTCCAGGACGCACAAGAACGTCGTCCGGACTAATACACCTTACAGGTCACACAATAACCTTCTAAACAACTCAACAGTACACAAAACAACCACAAACTAAACAATACACCAGTAATTAGCAGAAATCAGCTGTTATAGTCCAGGACGCACAAGAACGTCGTCCGGACTAATACACCTTACAGGTCACACAATAACCTTCTAACACAGCTGAACAGTACACAAAACAACCACAAACTAAACAATACACCAGTAATTAGCAGAAATCAGCTGTTATAGTCCAGGACGCACAAGAACGTCGTCCGGACTAATACACCTTACAGGTCACACAATAACCTTCTAAACAACTCAACAGTACACAAAACAACCACAAACTAAACAATACACCAGTAATTAGCAGAAATCAGCTGTTATATTCCAGGACGCACAAGAACGTCGTCCGGACTAATACACCTTACAGGTCACACAATAACCTTCTAACACAGCTGAACAGTACACAAAACAACCACAAACTAAACAATACACCAGTAATTAGCAGAAATCAGCTGTTATATTCCAGGACGCACAAGAACGTCGTCCGGACTAATACACCTTACAGGTCACACAATAACCTTCTAAAACAACTAAACAGTACACAAAACAACCACACACTAAACAATACACCAGTAATTAGCAGAAATCAGCTGTTATAGTCCAGGACGCACAAGAACGTCGTCCGGACTAATACACCTTACAGGTCACACAATAACCTTCTAAAACAACTAAACAGTACACAAAACAACCACACACTAAACAATACACCAGTAATTAGCAGAAATCAGCTGTTATAGCCCAGGACGCACAAGAACGTCGTCCGGACTAATACACCTTACAGGTCACACAATAACCTTCTAAAACAACTGAACAGTACACAAAACAACCACACACTAAACAATACACCAGTAATTAGCAGAAATCAGCTGTTATAGCCCAGGACGCACAAGAACGTCGTCCGG
This sequence comes from Stictocephala bisonia, assembly GCA_035578905.1. Lineage (NCBI taxonomy): Eukaryota > Metazoa > Arthropoda > Insecta > Hemiptera > Membracidae > Stictocephala > Stictocephala bisonia. The sequence continues at coordinate 208,172 of JAQJVL010001050.1, forward strand.
ACTAATACACCTTACAGGTCACACAATAACCTTCTAAAACAACTGAACAGTACACAAAACAACCACACACTAAACAATACACCAGTAATTAGCAGAAATCAGCTGTTATATTCCAGGACGCACAAGAACGTCGTCCGGACTAATACACCTTACAGGTCACACAATAACCTTCTAAAACAACTAAACAGTACACAAAACAACCACACACTAAACAATACACCAGTAATTAGCAGAAATCAGCTGTTATAGTCCAGGACGCACAAGAACGTCGTCCGGACTAATACACCTTACAGGTCACACAATAACCTTCTAAAACAACTAAACAGTACACAAAACAACCACACACTAAACAATAAACCAGTAATTAGCAGAAATCAGCTGTTATAGCCCAGGGTGCACAAGAACGTCGTCCGGACTAATACACCTTACAGGTCACACAATAACCTTCTAAAACAACTAAACAGTACACAAAACAACCACACACTAAACAATACACCAGTAATTAGCAGAAATCAGCTGTTATAGTCCAGGACGCACAAGAACGTCGTCCGGACTAATACACCTTACAGGTCACACAATAACCTTCTAAAACAACTGAACAGTACACAAAACAACCACACACTAAACAATACACCAGTAATTAGCAGAAATCAGCTGTTATAGCCCAGGACGCACAAGAACGTCGTCCGGACTCGGCTCAAGGTCAACTCGACGCTCAATTGTATTTCCTATATTGGACATGCTTTAAGTTTACATTTAGATTCTACCTCACTTAACTAACGCAAAAACTCACGTGTGTACTTCCTGCATGTTTCGTGTAATGCATCATGATCATTTAAAGCTACAGTTAATGTTTACTACGGTCAATACTACACCGTACTTATTAATGTTAGTACGGTGCAGTTTTGTAGGTAACCTGTAAGTAAGTTTAGGTCATAAAAATTAGGTAGACGGTATGAATGACGGGAGGGTTGATGGGCCTTAAGCGTGGAGTGGGTATGTATTTTTCCACAACAGTAGGGGCTTCACTGTTGTGGAAAAAGAGGTTAACTCATACGTTAAATCATACGTGGCAATGGATTATTATATGAGTAATGAAGGTGGGTGGGGCTTAATGTATCTATATATTAAGGATAATTTCAATCATTTATATAGTTTTAATTTGATTTGATTGTTCATTTCATTATTAAATGTTTTAAAGGCATTTTAACTTTGCAATGACTTTCCCATTAAAAAACTACTGTACCTGAATGTAAGTTTAAACTGTGCTTTTCACACATGCGATATAAGCTATAATGTAATTCTGAGATGGTTTTCTTTTATATATAAGAAATTTTTTTATTAAAAACCCTCATTCATCTTTAGGTATATAGCATACGAATGTTATTGATACAAATATTTTATTTGACACACTTTAGCACTGAAAAGATAATTGAGAAATAAAATATATTATATAAATTTACTAAAATCATTATTTTTAAAATGTAATATCTTATGAAATTAGATAATTACTGAAGTTGTAATTTAAATCTGTGACATAAACTACAAACCTCATAGGCATTTTTCCCACTGACGAAATAATAAAACAAAACAAACAACAGAATACTTAAGCTCGCCGGAGATTAATGCGATATATCTCAGGCAGTGACGTAACGTCGGTTATTTCATCTGCAGAAATACGGAGAGATTCTAGAGTATTTAAACAATATGACATACAAAGTAGTCTTGCTTTCTTGCTTTCACAAGAAACACATACAAAATATTGAATCATAACAAAAATAGACAGGCATGTGTCAATTTTCTATAGTGACAAAGACAAATACAAATTTAACCTTCGTCTAAATAAAATAAAAAGAGCTTGTTTTCTCATGGACACAGTTAACAGCTCAGAGGCAGTTAGAAATGGATTACATCTAATGTACATTTTTATAAATTGTTTACATAATTTTTCGATATTATACAATATTTAAATATGTACGACTAAAGAGCAATTCGGATATAAATAATTATGTAGACTGAATAGTTTATAAAATTGAGGTTATAATTCGTTACATCCTAAACAAACGTAAAATAACCTAACAAGTAACAATGTTCAGCAATGGCTGAAGCACAGCATACCATACATTGGTAAAATGCATGATTCTCGGTTATTTATTTTAAGTGTTTAACAAACTATAGCTCATTGGATTTTTAATGAAGCATTTCATCTTTTTACTATTTTCCACATTTTTGGTCAGATCACCGAAAACAAGTTTTCGAGAAATTGTCAGTTAAAGTACTAAAATGACCGCCAGTTTCTTTTATTTAAACATATTTTAAAAATTGGATTGTCAATTAAAAACACGTAAATTTATCTTTTATACCAGGTTTTAGCTCTGTAACTTTAATGGTTCTTGAGTTACAAAAGTATCTTTAAAATGCACAAACAGACGTATTTACGAACGAAAAAACATTTTAGGACCTATGTTTACAAACACTTTTTTTCTTATTTTGATCCAAGGAACCATATCCAAGGAAACATATTTTAGGGACACTGTATAATTTTTTAATATTCAATACGAAAATCTTCCAGCCATCATAAATATATATTTCTTTTTTCAAGATCTTAGTTATAAGATCTTACTTATAAAGTATTACTATATTAATCTTAGTTCTAAAAGTATTTTTTAGTGTTTTACATGGCTACTAATTTAACGACGTTGCGAGATTTTGTGGAATTGTTTGCTTCCATTTCTAATAGTTAATTTAGGGAGTACCAGATTATTTTAAGAGGCTTTCAATGTTTACTGTGTTTATTGCAATATTTGTAATATAACAATATTTGTTTACAAATAAAAATATGCTCTACATGATTAATCATACAGGTACCGTAGGTCTCCTTAAAATATATGTAAAAACTATTTATTTTTTTACATAATGTTGAGCATAGTCATTTATTAATAGCATGAATGTGTGTGATTTTTAATGATTAAAAAATGTTTTGTGAATATGTGTATCCAAAATAGTTTACCTATTAGACTTGTTCCAGATAATCGGTTAAGGACCAATTAATTAAATTATACAATACTATAAACTACCATATAAAATGTTATTTCATAAAAATATGTCTATCATGATAATTGGATCATCTCCTTCACCTAACTAAACCACGTGCCAGATTATTTAGGGTGTGAGTAATCCATCAGCTTACAGATCTGTGTTTGGAGGGGAGGAGTTCCCCAGGGAGATATCGAGGTGTTTGTATCCTGCTGACTTAGACAACTATTGGAGTCCCGCCTTTAGGGAACCTCTTGATAACAACTTGGCTGCAAACACTTAAATTGTCTTGTCCTGATTATGAATGTTCATTTTTACTTGCTTAGTTAATTGTTAATTAAAGATAAATTGTTTTGTATCATGAACAGATAACTAAACTAAAACTGTTTGTCTATGTAAAACTATTCTATAAATGTACATAAAGTGATGAATACTAACATATTGATGATTGAAATCACTATTACATTAGATTAGTTGTATATTAAAGTTAGTTTATATAAATTTCTTCTTCGGTATAAAAAATTAATATGGATATTAATTAAATCTGATTCTCGGGTCTACGCTAACAAACCTTAGCTTTACTGGTTGGCAATGTATATTTTTATTTTTATTGGTTATCATTAAACTTTAACATATAAAAAAACCTAACCTAACCTATACCTAATATATACACATTTGGGTGAGTTAGACACGTACAGTGGTATTGACCCACCCGCCCACACATACACGTACAGTGGTATTAACCTACCCACCCACCCATATACGTAGAGTGGTATTGACCCGACCGCCCGCCCATACACTTACAGTAGTATTGACCCACCCACCCACCGATACACGTACAATGGCATTGACCCACCCGCCCATACACGTACAATGGCACTGACCCTCCCGACCACCCATACACGTACAGTGGCATTGAACATGTATGGGTGGGTGGGTGGGTCAACACCACTGTACGTGTATGAGTGGGTGGATGGGTCAACATCACTGTACGTGTATGGGCGGGCAGGTGGGGATTTGAATTATATCTGACCAATATTAATTCAAAGCTCCCTACATCATTTAATTAAATATTTATTTAATTATTTAAATAATAATATAAAATACATTATTTAAATATTTATTAACCCACTTTTTATATGTTTAGTTTGTTGTAATGATTAGATAACCTAATAGATTTTGTATGAGCATAATCTCGTCTGTTTGCAAGTTTAATATATTTATTATTTGTTGTTTGTTTTTCTGTAAGCTGTGAATAATGTATTATTTTAATGCAACATTGTAATTGGGTTATAATGCCTGTAATGTATGCATTTTGTTAGTAAATGAATATGAATATGAATAAAATATGCATCATCTAATAAGGCTTATTTAATTACATTATGTTTCGTCATTAAAAATTAAATACCACCGTACGTGTATGGGTGGACAGGTGGGTCAATACCACTGTACGTATATGGGTGGGTGGATCAATACCACCGTAAGTGTATGGGAGGGCGGGTGGGTCAATACCACCGTACGTATATGGGTGGGTGGGTGGGTCAATACCACTGTACGTATATGGGTGGGTGGGTGGGTCAATACCACTGTACGTGTATGGGTGGACAGGTGGGTCAATACCACTGTACGTATATAGGTGGGTGGGTGGGTCAATACCACTGTACGTGTATGGGTGGACAGGTGGGTCAATACCACTGTACGTATATGGGTGGGTGGATGGGTCAATACCACCATACGTGTATGTGTGGGTGGGTGGGTCAATTCTTTCGTACGTGTATGGGTGGGCAGGTGGGTCACTACCACTGTACGTGTAAGGTGGGCGGGTGGGTCAATACCACCGTAAGTGTATGGGAGGGCGGGTGGGTCAATACCATATTATGTGCACACGTGTGAGTTATTGCACACAATTTTAAATGTATAAGCCTCGTCAAAATACTTTAAATGTAAACTCTAAAATAATAAAAAGTTGAACTTCGAGCTTTTGATACATAAACAGTATGGTTGGTTATGTTATACTATAGTAGAAATCAAATTATTTGCTGTATATATACATTGAAATATACAACACATAACCCAGTAGTTATTATATTAGCGTGAAAGTTTCCCCTAGTTAAGAAAATTTAAGTTACTCAGTCACTTTATTTGCTGTGTAAAATAATTGTGTAGTTTCATTAAATGTAGGATTAGCGAAAATAATTAAAATTATCGTTTTCGTGAATTGGAACTAACATAAATGACATGTTCAATATTGATAATTAAATAAGGAATATATATGATTAATTCATAAAGGTATTACCATAATAATGTCATGTTAATGCCATTAACATATGCTATGGCCCTTAAATCTTTATAATTCTACAAGTAAAGTTCATGAAAATAAGAAGCTGCCTCAAGCGGATAGTTAATGCTGATGTGTTCAATGTATCACCGATGTTTCGCAGGCACTTAAATATATAATCAATGATTATAATAATTGATTATTATTATTATACTATCTATACCCACCCGCTTCGCCGATCATAATATTCAGTTTGATTATATAATCCAAATGTGCATCAAGCTTTCAGTTTACACTGTATCCAATTCATATCTAATTTAGAACAGCTGATGTTATGTTTAATTTACTACTGTACTCAACTATGTTTCATTTTAAAAGTGTATCCTACTATAATTGGATAGAATTTATTTTTATTTATAAGCAGTTAATAAAATAATTCAATAAACTAATATAGTTCCATAAGAATACCATGGCAATTTGGAAGGCCAGTGAGTTAAATTAAAATTAACCTTGTTCAAGTAAAATTTCATTTTGAGTTGTTTTACAAATGTATGTACTGTACAAGGTAAATTGGTGCTGCCGCAAAGTCAGATTAGTGCTTTCAAACACACTATAGGTAATTGCTCAGGGGTTTTCTCAACTCTCGCGGTCTATACATCGTAAAAACCCGTCTTATTGTAATAGATTTTCTTTACTGACAGTTATAGAGTTCTAAGTCAAATATTTCAAGAGTGTTTGAAAAAAAAAATTAAATGTACGCTAATAAAGTAAATCAGGTACATGTTGTTTAATTTATAGTTGTAATTAGCAATTTCATTATCGGTTTCGCACATCTCAATAGTACAATCCCAATTTATCACATTTTTGTGATTTTCGGTAGTATACCATATCCCAGTAAGAAAGCCAGATTAAAATTAGGATTTCCACATTTATTTCCAAGCCAAATAAATGATATAAAAATCTTAAGCACATTATATCAGTGTTTTTAAGATATACTATGTCTTATTGTGCTCACATGAAGCTTAACGGTAACTCTAACTCTTTTGGCAAAGTTTTCTATTCTAAACTTTGCAAACTCTTGAGGCTTGACAACACGAAGATTTTCCTCTTTGAAGTCTTGAGTGGTGTGTTATTATATTATCTGGTCATATTTGATGTCACTTGTATATACCGATAGTCTACAATCATTCAATGACTCAAAGAGGAAACTCGTCGTGCTGTCAGTGACATTCAGCCAAAAGACTACAGTTTGTCAGAGAGTAACAGTTTGTCAGAGAGTAACAGTTTGTCAGAGGTAACAGTTTGTCAGAGAGTAACAGTTTGTCAGATAATAACAGTTTGTCAGAGAGTAACAGTTTGTCAGAGAGTAACAGTTTGTCACCAGGTTGCATGTGCGTACTATCACACATAGTAATTCATAATGTACTTAAATATTTATTTCAAAATTACTTGTTAAAATTAAGTTTGGAAATGAATGTTGCGTTCATGGTATAGATCCAGCGTTCTAACTGGAACGCCCTTTAGAAATCTGACTGAGTTTAGCATGGAACAATCTACATCTGGGAATTCGGACGTTTCCAGTCCCTCAACCACGCCAAACTTGATCAGTGATTCTGCAAGTCAATTGATTTGGACCTCAAGTTGGATTGGATGTGAGGGGTTATATACTTTGCAAATCGAATAGCTCTATTGTATATCCTTGACTGATATTCAAGTCTTCCAATCACTTTTAAGAGCAAGTGATTAATTGTTGTGAACCTCTTGTAAAAATCTATAGAACCCATATAAAGAAAATTATGTATTCTAACGTTGGTCATTACTACATCGGGAGCATTCAATTAGTTTCAATTAAACGTATTGTATTCCTACCTACATCTTTTACACCATTCGCGTGTGTAAACATGAAAGTAAACAAAGAAACTTTATTCCCTGCATCTATACCTATAAAAGGCAAATACCACTGTCTCACTCACTCATCGCTATAACTAAAAAAAATACTAAGCCTACGAGGCTGGAATGTTGTAGTCAAAAGCCTTATGTTGTAGATATGCAATAAGAAGGGATTTTGAAAAATTCTAAGTAAATCGAAAATTGCAGCCTTTTTAGTGTCAACAATTTTAAATGCCAAAAACAGTGTTTCTCTTATTGGACTAAATGAACGGTTTTATAGCAAAACTAACACAATTTTCTGTATCTGATTTGAGACGATCTACAACTTTGGCCCTATGACTTTTCCTTCATCCTTAGGTAGAGCTAGATTTTCAATTTGTGCGTGTAAATCAATCTGGTTAATTTACGGTCTTTAAGAGTAGACTTACAGATTTTTCTAGACTGTGTAAATTTGTTATTTAGGAAAACATAATATATTCAATGGGAAAATATATAATTTAATCTGAACACATGTATAGCCAGGTCATAGGACATGGCTAAACATGGCGAGAAACACAATATTTTATTGATTCAAAGTCAAATATAGTACTTTGTACCCACTAAAAGTAGACTTACAGATTTCTCTAGACTTTGAAATTTATTCTAAGAGAACAAACTGATTTCAATCGGAAAATTTTAAATTTAATAAATCTCTCTTTTATATATATATATATATATATATATATATATATATATATATATATATAAACCGTTTACCACTCATCACTATTTCTCCAAAACTGTACATCCAATCGACTTGAAATGTTGTACATAGGTTAATCTTGGCTCTTAAAGGCTTAGTAATAAAGGGCTTTTCTCTCCGAACTCAGGAGCCTGGCCTCAAAATTTCACATGGTATTCTTATGGAGCTATATTAATTGATTATTTTATTTAATTAACAGCTGTTAAATAAAAACAAGTCGAACCAAATTAACTGTGGTAGGATAAACTTTTAAAATTAAAAATAATAGAGCATATATAACATCAGCTGTTCTAAATTAGATATAAAATGGATACAGGGTAAACTGAAAACTTGCTGCACATTTTGATTATATTATCAAACTCAATATTATGTATGACCAGCGAAGCAGGCAGGTACAGCTAGTTTGTTTATATTTTCAATACACAAGTAAATACCTTTTAAAACTCTTTGGAGCTAAAAATTATGATTTTATCTTAGCTAAAACACCATGTTACAAAATCTACTAGTGATTTAAATTATAAAAGTACTCTTAAGATTCTTACCAAGATTATATCTTAATTATTGCCATTACAGGATCCCTAGTCAATATTAGAGTCTGGGTTAAGGTACAAAGTGTCCAAATAAAATTGTATTTATTTTTTATAGTTTCTTTATTGGATAGCCTGACGACTTCGTCGCGCTCTTACAGCAACTGCTGGAACTACGAGGGGTTTGGGAATGCTACAACTCATGGCGTGACGACTTAATTCAGCCACAACCATAGTAACGCATTTATGTTTTGCAGTGAAAAAAATATTCCTTCTTGCTTTAAATATTTTATTTATTTATAGTTTACTATGTAATTTTTCTGCTCGTATTCCAATTTTACTAAGAAAGAATGATGGTAAAAATTCGCCAAATCAGCATTATAAGTTTTGCTAAATTTAATTAAAAATTAGGCTTTGATAGTTGGAGCATTATAGTGAGGACTGATGAGACATACTTAAGAGTTTGTATGGCGTGATGTGACTAGAGTGGTGAGCAAGGATTGGTGAGCATGGAGTGGTGAGCTAGGAGATGTGTGCATGGAGTGGTGTGCATTGAGTGTTATGCATGAAGTGTTGTGCATGGAGTGGTACGCACTGATTATTTTTAGACTGTTCAGAGAGACATAAATTAAACCCTAGTTTGTTAGTACAGTACAACCAAACAAATCAAATGTTGTCATGTGTTTTTTACTGTAAGAACTCTCCACTATCTTGTTGAGATATTTATGTATGACTCTGACTTTAGAAACTCAAACTTCGTTATTGACCTCCTAAAATCATATATAATTTTTAGTAACCAGATTCAAAATCATAGAAAATGTTTATTTCCGTTAATTATTTCAATATAAAATAGTTTGGTTTACATTTTAAAAATCAACAAATTAATTATAATCAACTTCAAAAACAAACAAGAATAATTTTATTAACTTAAAAGCTATTGATAATTCTAGCGTTGTTTGGGGAGACCCAACTCACCGGACATGGTCTTAACTTCTTTTGATATTTCATTTATTGCCTTCACGGCTCTTTAAACCCCTGTCATACATTCAACTCACACGTCGCTCATCTTGTCTGGTCTAACACTCTTTCACCAAACGGCAACTCTTAAAATCAAAAATAATTGTTGTTGGCTTAAGTGTAAATGTAAATACTTCGTTTCAAAATTCATCTTAAAAATATAAAACCATACACTTTATTGTACATTTTTAAACCATTACACAAATAGTCATGAATTGGTTCAGTACGTCAAGACACTACAATTGTCAACCGTGTATCTTATGCATGAAATTTCTGGAGGTGAAAGCACAAAAGACATTCGCAGTAGTTGGCTTGAGCTTAAAAATAATTTCCACTCGTTAAGTCCTTAGATCAAATTTTAAGGGTTAATTATTTCACTTATTGACACTAATAAATATCTTATTGGAGATATAATTCAAAAGAATAAAGCATCAATACTATAAATAATGGTAAAGATATACCCACTGTGTGTATTCTTATGTCATGCAAGTGTGGAACGGTGGGTGAGAGGGTACGTGTGTGAGGATGGGTTGCCATACCTCATGTGTTAAGGAGGGTGGGTGGGCAGTCAATGAGTATGTGTGAGGGTTAACTCACCCCACATAAATCTAAAGGTGGAGGTTGGTGGAATAGTACTATCGCAGGTGTTGGAGTGAGTGGAAGGGTGGAGACCCATAACCACTCTGCGTGCATGGATGGGTGGGTCAATGCCACCGTTCTTTATGTGTAGCTGTGACATAAATATTTAACGGATAATATATAATTTATTCTTTCCCATAGTAATTAACACGTGTCAAAAGTTGTACTAACACTTTAATGTTGAATTTATGCCTTATTAGTAATTTGATTTAATTGCATACAAAATACTTACACATGTCCCTTATTTCAGTCGTTTACGCCTTTACTAAACATAATTAGTTGTGTAAAGATAAACTTACTTCTATTTACTATCATCCTCTAAGTCAAGTCAAGTCTAAGTCAAGATACATATACGTTCAAGTAACTGAAGTCAGACCCTCTAAGACAAGATACACATACGTTCAAGTAACTGAAGTCAGACGCTCTAAGACAAGATACACATATGTTCAAGTAACTGAAGTCAGACGCTCTAAGACAAGATACACATACGTTCAAATAACTGAAGTCAGATGCTCTGAGATAAGATACACATACGTTCAAGTAACTGAAGTCAGACGCTCTGAGATAAGATACACATACGTTCAAGTAAATGAAGTCAGACGCTCTAAGATAATATACACATACGTTCAAGTAACTGAAGTCAGACACTCTAAGACAAGATACACATACTTTCAAGTAACTGCAGTCAGACGCTCTAAGATAAGATACACATACGTTCAAGTAACTGAAGTCAGACGCTCTAAGATAAGATACACATACGTTCAAGTAACTGAAGTCAGACGCTCTAAGATAATATACACATACGTTCAAGTAACTGAAGTCAGACGCTCTAAGACAAGATACACATACTTTCAAGTAACTGCAGTCAGACGCTCTAAGATAAGATACACATACGTTCAAGTAACTGAAGTCAGACGCTCTAAGATAAGATAGACATACGTTCAAGTAACTGAAGTCAGACGCTCTAAGACAAGATACACATACGTTCAAGTAACTGAAGTCAGACGCTCTGAGATAAGATACACATACGTTCAAGTAACTGAAGTCAGACGCTCTAAGATAAGATACACATACGTTCAAGTAACTGAAGTCAGACGCTCTGAGATAAGATACACATACGTTCAAGTAACTGAAGTCAGACGCTCTGAGATAAGAGTAGTATAGTAACTGAGATAATAGTAACGCTCTGAGATAATAGTAACTGAAGTCCTGTTAGCCTTATAATATGCAAGCTCAACTCAAAGTTTCTTATACAGGTGTCTTAAAAGTCCCACCCCCACCCTATTAACTTTCTTATAAATACAGATAAAGTGATTTACTTCTGGGAATGTTTATATGACCAACTAAGAAGTTTTTTTATGTATGCAAATTTTTTACACCCCCTCTCAAAAGGGGGTAGTTTGGGGGTAAGTCAAAATTTTTAAATAGAAACCCCTATGAAATGACACAGCATTTTAAAGGTAATATTAAAAGAAAAAGAATGGCGGAAACTAGAGGTCTCTAACATTAGTTTATCAAATTTGGTGGCAGTTTAAAGTTGGAATTATTTCATAAACCCCCTAAGTAATTTTAGAACGGGAAAAATGGTCAAAATGCTGAACTCTCACCTCAATTTCACTCAGATGAGATGCTCGAAATGGCTGCCATGAACTTCTTGACAGTAAAAAAGCCTGGATTGAAAACCACGTCTCACATTTTGTAAGATTTCAGGCGTGATATCTTACCCACTTATTTGATAGGGGTTTATGAATGCAGGCCTCTTCGATTCTTATCCTTAATTCATCGAGGTTTGCGGGCTTTGTGTCGTAAAGTTTACTTTTGAGGAAACCCCAAAAGAAAAAATCCAGAGCTGAAAGGTCAGGTGAACGTGCCGGCCACTCTACCAAAGTGCCACGTCGACCTATCCATCTATCGGGAAACGTTTGGTCTAGGAATGTCCGGACAAGCATATTGTAATGTGGAGGAGCACCATCTTGCTGAAATACAGGCTCATAAGTACCTTGTACTACCTCATTTATTGCTGGGACAATGCCGTTCCGTAACATGTCCAAGTATTTAACGCCAGTTAAATTACCATCAATAAAGAATGGCCCAATAACAGAGTTTCCCAAAATTCCAGCCCATACATTTAATTTTTGTGGCTGTTGCGTATGGGCTTCAACCATCCAGTGGGGGTTACTGTTGGCCCAATAACGGCAGTTGTGCCGATTGACTGTCCCATGCAAAGAGAATGATGCTTCATCACTAAAACATATCTGTGATATTAAATTATTATTCTCTTCAATCTTCTGCAACATTTGCTCACAAGACTGAAGTCTTCGGTCAGGGTCGTCTTCATTTAATTCTTGATTTAACTGTACTTTGTACGGGTGGAACTTGTGACGCTTTAACACTTTGTGAACAGTATCTTTTGAAATTCCAACATCAAGGGCAGTGGACCGCAGAGATTCATGTGGGTTTGCAGCATAATTTGCTAAAACTTGAATTTGGATCTCTTCTGTCGCAATGGCAGGGCGCTCTGATCGTGGTGCATCTTTGACACTAAAGTTTGTTGAGAATTTGTTTACTAAACGTCTAATGTATGCCCTGTCTACTGGTCCATCCGGATATGCAGCATTAAATAAACGAACTGCTTCATGAACATTTCTCCTAGCTTCCCCATAGAACAATATCATCTCTACTTTATCTTCATTTGACCGAGCCATTTTTATTAAATACGAATAAAAAGAAATTTAACACAGTAACTGAACTGAAAGTGTTACACATACTAACTAGTAACCTAATAAGAGATAAGGAAGGAGCCACTGGTATTCCCAGGTTGCCCTACTGGACTTTGGTCAGACAAACCAAAACCAAATAAATGCTATGTTATTTGTGGTTTTTGGTGTTTGTTGATTCTTGTAATAACTTGTTTTACGATTAGGTGTCATCAGTTTTCAAAACTAACTGGTGGGTGAATGTTCTGTCTGCCTTACAACAATTTTAAATGTAACATAAGCTGCGGGGGTTTTATGAAATAATTCCAACTTTAAACTGCCACCAAATTTGATAGACTAATGTTAGAGACATCTAATTTCCGCCATTCTTCTTCTTTTAATATTACCTTTAAAATGATGTGTCATTTGATAGGGGTTTCTATTTAAAAATTTTGACTTACCCCCAAACTACCCCCTTTTGAGAGGGGGTGTAAAGATTTTGCATACATAAAAAAACTCCTTAGTTGGTCATATTATATGTATGATTCCCAGAAGTAAATCACTTTATCTGTATTCATAAGAAAGTTAATAGGGGGGTGGGACTTTTAAGACACCCTATGTTATTATGTATTCTTCTAGGGGAGTTATTAAATGGGAATTAGTCGTAAGATGAAATTTAGACTTCATATAATATTTTATAAATAAATAATTCATAATTTAATATAGTAATTTTTTCAATATTATGTGAAGTCTAAATTTCAACTCGTGAATAATTCCCGTATAATAACTTCCCTAGAATAAAAAATTTTAAATTGACAATTATTGGCAATTTTAAAACAGTACTCTTTTTTATAAGATAGTTTAAATAAAATAGCTCTAAACTGCAAATACAAAGGTCAACGGTAGAGTACAAGTGTAAAATATTTATATGTATATATAAAGTTGCACTTGATCAGAATTAGTTACTTTGAATGTAAATTACTTTAGATTATCAATCATTAACTACTTAAAGTAAAGTTCTGAATCACACAGTCATTGTCACCATCTGCAAAGGCTATGGAAACAATAACATAACTAAATAGGGCCTAATGTCATGTACCTGAGTTGGAATGCTGTTTACTAAGTAACGAAGAGACCCAAGGAAAATTCGGTCACTCCATTGTTTTCCTCGATCGTGTTAACGTTTCAAGGTATATGTCACCTCATATACAAATACATTTGAAATAAATGTATTTACTTGTGCATGTTAAAGTAACATATAATTACTATTAATAATTAAAAGATAACAACGTGACAAAGCAATTGGTTTTGTGATCACTAGAAGGCAAGAAAAGTTATTTCATCAATTGATAAGGATTTTTTTTCTTGAACATTTAAAATTCTAAAATATATTAAACTTCTTGAACATGTTTCTGTAATAACATGTATTAATTAAAATGTGAACACGATAACACAAAAACAGGTTTTTTTAGAAATAGAAATGTAAATTTTATACACTGAAAGAAATTCCTGTACTTTTTGTTCCACCTAGGATAACAATTATTATTACACCTTAAAATAAAATTTCAAATTCATGTGTCTTAACGTAAAATTAAACGAAGAAAATAATTGTGGGACTAGATTTTTCATATGTCCCTTAGTTTCTTAATATACTACTTTCGAATTCAGGTAAATATAATTTCTGTGCCCACAGTAGTTATGTATTTGAGTTAACATACTAAAGATCAAACATCCTATCCCAGATATGTCTAGGGCCTTCATCCTTGGAAAGGAATTGATATTCACTGCACGAAAGTGATCTGACATTTCTGCCGTCTCCCACAAAATGATGGAACTACTGACATACCTTCTTCCACTATAAAACTTCACCAAGCGAATGCTATATGGAAAATACTGACACTTATATCACTTTGACGTGATCTACGTTTTATAAACAATATAATTTTGGAACTATAATATGTTATGCACTTTATAGATTGTCATTTGAAGTAATACTAAAATACCAAAAACAATCCATTGCACATATATACGTTCACATATTTCATATGGTATTTACTTATGTGGCTCAACCAGTAAACAAAATGTTGATCTAGTTCTTAATCTAACAAATAGAGCCTTAAGGATCATTAATATATAATCTGATCAATCTGCTAAAATTTATTTTTTTAAATGACAATTCTAACGGTACATGAAAATACAATTTACAACGGTATATTTAAATTCGGGACTAACGGTACCGCGAATTTACGATGCAATTTTATTCGTCAAGAAAAACTCAAGAGAAAGTACAATTGATAATTTCATATTTAATATTAATAAAAGAAATACAATTTACACCATACCCAAACATCATAATTCACATTGGTACACAAACAACAATCATAGGATAGTTTGTTTGTTTTTTATCCGATGTCATAATAATGTTAAATGAACTTAATATAATCAAGACAAAATCAAGAAAACACTTTGCTGATGCTACTTTATATTCATATGAAAAATAATACAATATAAACAAAATATATAAAACTAACAAAAGACAAATAAATAACAATTTCTATTTAAGGACTTTAAGCCTTTAAAGTAATCAAAATAGCTAGCAAATAGATGCAACCAAATTATCTACGATTTACAATACTTATATATATATATATATATATATATATATATATATATATATATCCTTATTGGTATATAAAGTAGTTTGGGCCCAGCAGTAGTTTGGACCCACTGTGCGGCTGGGGTCAAACTGCTGCGAGCATATACCAATTTCGGATATATAACTTTAGACGTTCAAAGCAGATTGGGCTCACCTACCTGACAGTAGTTTGGCCTCATAAACATGTATGTTCGGGGTAGTTTAGGCTCACGTAGTCTACCAGTTAAACCTCACTAATTCACACGGTACTTTTGCCTCAGTATTTAATATGAGTACAGTAGTTTGTCCTTACCTGTCTAAGCAGTTTGGACTCATTCATTTTGGCACAACAGTACATAAGCGCTAAATATTTACTAACCAATGAATGTATTTGTCGTTTATAGGATATGATTTTATTTTCGATTTGTTTTTCACGTACTGCTCTATCTTAATTCCTGAACTATCATTCCATGACACACCCATTCATATAGATGCAGTGGTAATAGTCCTCCCACCCACCCATTATTGTACGGTGGTGATGAGCCACCCACCCACCTACCCTCTATCTGGTTCCCTAAATAATACAAGTACAAGTATGGGTGGTTGAATGAGGCAATACCACTGTATATAAGTAGGTGGGTGGGTTAATACCACAGCGTGTATGTATGGGTCAATACCACCTTATATGTATGGGTGGGTGGGCCTATACCTCCGTACTTGTAAAGGTGGCTGGAAGGTTGGTTCGTTATCACCATAAATGTATGAGTAAGTAGAAAGGCCATTAGTCTACTACCGTACGTGCATGGGTGTTTGAGTAGGTCATTTTCACTATAGTGCTTGGGTAGTTGAGCACGTCAATAGCGTCGTACGTGTTTGGATGGGCCAGTGGGTCAATACCACCGTACGTGTTTCGGTGTGTGAGATGGTCACTATACCCCATTCGTGTTTGGATGGTTGGACTAATACTACAAACCTTACGTGTATGGGTGGTCGGATGGGTCATTATCACTGTAGTGTATGGGTGGTCGGGAAGGTCATTTATCAACGTACTTATATGTATGGATGGCCGTGTTATTACAACTTTACGTGGTATATATGAGTGGGTTGCAGGGTGTTCACCCCCGTTCGTGTATGTATGTTGGGGGTCCGTACGTTTAGCGTGTTAACCCACGCGCCGCAATCATAGGGCGATCAAGAACGGATCTTAACGCCCCGCCACCCTAAGTTTACGATAATACAGGAAGACTACTCATGCTACCCACCTATCAGGTAGAGCTTTAGTGATTATACCTGCTGTGTTGATTTTATTATGTCTGTGTTGAACAGAGGTGTTTGTTGCTTCCGTACGTGTATGGATAGGTGGGTGGATCATTACCTCCGTATGTGTGTAGGTGGACCTACGTAACATTTAACGTCTGTATGTAAAATATTACATACATAGTTACTGAAATGTGTTAAGCGCAGGAGATCTATGTAAACAAGTAGAGCTAATCTTGAAAACTAACTTAATTTTCTAAGACCCACACCAAAAAGTATATGTAAATAGTTTTGAAGAGCCATAACAATTAGAAAACGCGTTTTTTCCCTTCCTCGTTCACAACAAATCCGTCAATTATTTTATACAAAACTCAGGTTTATGTTGTTCAATTCTTTTCTTAGCCGAGGTGAAATTTTAATAAAGCTATATGGGAGGCATTTACATTAATGCTCAAAGATTGGTTCAGATTAATACCTCATTTAACTAAGAATCGCGATCGTTCCAGAAACCTTGTCGTATCCACAACAAAGACGTGTCTCTGTTATAAAGTACTTAAGATATATAACAGGATGGATCCATAAATAAACTTAAATGCAAATAAACTAATGAGTAAACTGGCAAATGGGCTAGATAGTCTTTCATCCTTCTCAATTTGCAAACTACACTATGTGAACCAATTTTGGTCACTAAGATGCGATTTAGGTTAAATACGTAGTTGCAAACTGCTGATGTGTTGGCTAAATATATTCCTATTCTGTAGACAAATGTGGTTAAGAATCATTGTACAAAGAACTACTCAATCCTCATTGATTAAACATTATACTTGTCGCTTGCCCCTGAATCACTATGGTACTTCGCATGTTTAACCAAATACCATTCACCAATTTGTATGTTAAATCTTATCTATAATATTTTAAGAAAATTACCAATACACAAGATTGTATGAATGTAAGGTACTAAGAATAGTTGTATATTGGATATGACTAAAAGCCCTTATGTCCTAACGTATACGTCTATCATGAATTCCTCCCTCCCTGTCTTCCTATATAGGCCTACAATAGTATACTTGTCCATCTTCCATTTGAAAAAATACCCTAAAAAATTTTTTACAAACAGAATCTACATGAATGTTAACATTCAAACTGTTGTCAATATTTAGGGAAGAATATGTTGTCCCCAAGAAATGTTGTCTGGGGACATGGAACTATAACATCATCACCAATGAATAAGGCAACTAAAGGAGTCTTCCGATTTATCGCGTAGTCAGAGTCACGCAGTATCAGTCTGATTGTTGTCCAACTAAAACAAATTCTTGTTCTCAATTCTCCTCCTATAACACATTCGAAACCTGACAAAGAAATGAGTTTTCAGATGTTTGCGGAGACATATGTAGTAGATGATACGAAGTTTATAAGTACTCTTTTACACAGTCATTATAAACTTCTTACGTAATGTTCACGTTTTCATATTTAAAAAAAGGATCATTAACTCCTTTTTAAACAATAAGTTTAAACAAATAAGTTTTCAGACAGTTGCTAGACATCCTTGTGCCGTCAGATATAAAACTGTCATACAATGCATATTGCCAATCTCTGCTTTTGTGTGGGAATATAGCTTGGAGTGGTGTTTTCAAATCAATACTCGGTTCATTAAACGTCATAAAATTTTATAATAAAACCGCAATGGGTGAAAATATAAGCTATCTTATAGACATTTTACTCGAAGAATTCAAGGTATTATTTGTTCGACAGCTATAATAAATTACTCCATTTATACTCTTAAAACACACTTTAATAGTATTCACAGTCAACTACCACAATATTATTTTACTTGATATTCTCAAAACACTAACATACAAACGGATAGACTTAAAAAGCGTACTCATTAACCAACTTTTATTTCATAATGTAATACCTTTTTAGAAATATTCCAAATTAACTCAATGGATTTCAGAAACTTAAGCTCTCTTAACGTACAAAAGGAAAGTAACTGCATGGTTGTTGACCTTGGGAGAGGGTGCATCGGAGTTGATTATCAAATCCAGTTATTGATAACTAACATTCTGGCCTCTATAATATATTCACCACTCAACCTCTTGAGTGGTGATACCTAATCAGACATATTTGCTCTACTATAAATTTGTCGTGTTTGTTTTATTTTTTCCCCCTAGTTCTCTGACCTTAATTATATTCTTGTTTATGACTTATTCCAATTGTCTTGCACAGTAACCGTATTTTTTCTATTAGCTTATATTATTCGCTTTAAAAAATCACAATTATGATAACATTTCTAGATAGATCCATATATTTAAATTGTAACATATCCTTGCTTGTATATATTACGAATTTTACAAGAATTCAATTATTTCTCATTCATTTGTCTTAAATAAAAATAATCTTAATAAATGACTCATGCCCACACACAGCTATTTATCTATGTGGGCATAATTGTTTTCTCCAATGTAAAATATATTTTCTAAACTATGAATTATTGTTTGTAAATAGTAATGTATTATAATTATTCCTTTTGTATGTAAATTGGAGGATTGGGCTTATGTTTTATTTGTTTTTTATATTTCTTAGGCTTCCTGTATATTGGCAATTATATTATTCAATTGGGGGAATTGCCTGGAGTGTAAAAGAGTTCTGTTGCAATTCGTTGCTCAAAATAACATAAAATGAAAATTAGTCTTGTTAGTACATTGATAATTCTACTAATATACAAATAAAAATAATAGCTTGTGAGTTTCAAACATAAAACACTGATAACAAATTTTAAAGACTTGTATAAGTTAATACATGTCCAACATTTTAAAGGTTTTTCATAATGAATGACTATGAAATTAGCATACTATCAATCTTCCACCAATTACTGAAATAATTTTAGAACTATTGATTGTTATTGATTCCTGATTGTTGTGCTGTAAAAAACTATTACAAAAAATTTATATACACACACAACAGGAAGTAATGCGTTAATTTTTAATATGGTCAGTTAATTTATCATGATAGGATCATGCCTATAGTAATTATGAAGACACCTTGCAAGATATCTCCTGTATGTGATATTATTACTTATTTATTTCTCTTTAAATACAGGGCTGTACATGTGAAAAGTAATTTTCTTACCTACTAAAAAAGCTATTATGTAGTAAAAATAGTGGAAAACAATATCTAACTTATTAAGTTTATTTAATGTAATAATCACATTTGAAATGAACCTAAAAAAATTTCAATTTAAGACTAATAATTTAGTTGACATATAAAAAAAACCAAATAATTGGATTCATAAGAATGGTACTCGTTATCAGCTGACTCTATGGCAGATGTGGCCAGTGAACATTCTGTCACGTGTTTGCAACTGTAGACGCATCAACGATATGATAAGGAAGTGGCCTTGCTTTCCCGCGCTCGTCCAGCCACGTGTAGTGAGATCATCGCCACCTATCACAGACCTCTGAAAATTAGTAAGGCTTGTAACATGTTGAAATATACTTCATGATCCGCGAGAAAGGTATAATTTACCGTTAAGAAGGTAATTCCTGACCCTGTACTAAGATTCTCACCAAACACTCTACCAAAGAGAGACCGTACAACCTCTCCCGTGCTTCTATTATATAGATGGTCACCCACTCAACTTCCCATACATGTATGGTGATATTAACCCACCCGCCCCCTGTTCACGTGTAGTTGTATTGACCCACCCACATACCCTTACACGTAATGATGGTATTTACCTACCAGCCTACCTAACATGTACGTTGATTTTGGCCCACCCACCCATATACGTACAGTGGTATTTGGTATTTATTGATCCACCTATCTACCCACACACGTTTGGTGGGTAATCCCACTCATTCAATCCATACACGTATGGTATTGGCCCAGCCACCCATACATGTGGCGTGGAATCGACTCACCTACCAACACATAAGCATACAATTGTATTTCCTGTGTCTCACCCACCCAACCACCAGTACATTTACAGTGAGTGATGACCCTCCTACCACTCATACACATGCAGTGGTGAGGACCTTCCAACCTAAATAATAACATCATTATTGGTAAATCAGTACCATGGAAAGGAATGCATTGGAGAGTGGGTGAATCAGCACCAACGTATGTGTGTAGGTGGGAGGTTTGGTTAATTCCACTATCAATTCCACTATACATATATGAGCAGGTGAATGGAACAATGTACTGAGTAAATGGTTGGGTAGGTAGGTCAATATAATTGTACGTGTTGGGTGGGTGGGCGATAATTTACGTGCGTAATAGTGGTTGTATCAATACCACTGTACTATTTTAAGAGTGGGAGAGTCATTTTAGTGTACAGGTGGGTCAATATACATGGTACCCAAGTTAATCATACAGGAACAGAGCTTGGACATTCTGGCTGCGATAGGGTATTTTTTTAATTCTAAAAATACTCAAAAATAGCATGTGATTAACACGCAGCATAAGACTAGTGTTCTTTTGCTTTGAGGCCTCCCAAGGTCATGTTACGCTGCTTTCAAGGATCTAGTTTATCCAAGGCGAGTGTTGATTTAAACGAAAGGTGACTCATTTGATATATTTTTATTTGGATACCTTTCAGAATAAAAGTGCCAGGCTTCAGTGCGTTTGCAGGTAGAAATACCTTGCATGAGATCCATATCAGTCATATCTTGAAAAGAATAGTTGTGTGGCATTTTAAATAGAAAAAAAAACTGTTAAATATTCTACTGCACAACATACATATAAATGCTAAAACCTGAGTCTTTAGATAAAACCACTTTACATGGATGGGTGGGCCTTTAACCCTGTACGTGTACGTGTACAGTGGTGGGTGACCAATAGATTCACTACCACTGTACGATCACACCCTTGTCTCATTTCCTTTAATTTCTCCACCGTGTGTCAGCTTGCACTTGAACTGCCAATGCAGTAAAGGACTTGGATCTGGAGTAGTGTAGGAATTAATTGCTGAATGGATTTGAAAACAGTAAATTTATCACTGTATGACTTTGTCCTACTAGCCTATAACACAATTCAATGGTAAATAATATTATAACTTATCTAATACCAACTTGCCCACCCATGCATGGATAGTGGTATTGACTCATCCACCCAACTATACACATACAGTGTTATTCACCTACCCTACTACACATAGAGGTTCAGAGGAATTTACCAACCAACCCACTTATACTCTTACAATGGTTATTCCCAAAATCCCGTTGTCAGATTCCCAAATTGATCACGGTTGTTACCCAAGCCAGATCTGGCAACTCATACGCAAAATGCGTGTAAATCACGCGTTCAAAGGTCACCTAACTTTCTCATGCAAGAAAGTTCAAAACTCACGCAATTTAAAAGAGTCGCGAGAAGCTACAATAATATCACTATTCGTTGCTATTTGTCATCGGTAAATGAACAGTGACGTTACTGGGCGGGTGATAATGGTAAAGTTAAACGCGAAACTAACACATACAGTACAGCAATTAAATTATAACACTGTTTAAGTTTATACTTTACAAAGAATTGTCCTAGTTTTTCTTACAAGTAACATGCTCTTAAAACTGAGGTATCAACTCTGTATAAAAATCGGATTCCTTATAAATATATCTTTTTTTGTTACTCATGACGTAGTAATGATTATGTTAAGACCCTTATGAATACTTTTCTATTTTCACGTAATCTCACGCATTCCTCCCCATCTAATTTGTCACATTTGAATAAGCATTTGAACTCATTACTTTACTTATTAAGACAACTAGAGCCTACG
The DNA here is from genome assembly GCA_035578905.1 of Stictocephala bisonia. Lineage (NCBI taxonomy): Eukaryota > Metazoa > Arthropoda > Insecta > Hemiptera > Membracidae > Stictocephala > Stictocephala bisonia. Next base: position 230,656 of record JAQJVL010001050.1, read on the forward strand.
CACAGGCTACCTGCCCATGTAGGCTCTTCATTCCTGCCAATCGAACTTCAAATTTTAGTCTTATTTTGTTAGTGTATTTGATAGCATTTGCCCTTTGAATGGTTAATTTTATGTTACTGATGTAAACTTCATTAATTATGTAAATTATCTATAATGTTTTGAAAATAAATATGATTTTTGATTTGAATTGTTAATCCCAATGTTACACAAGTTTATCACGATTGATACCCAAGCCAGATCTGGCAACTCATACGCAAAATGCGTGAGTATCACGCATTCAAAGATCATCTCACGCAAGAAACCTGATGTCAACTGACGCAATCACTATTCGTTGCTATTTGTCATCGGTAAATGAACGGACAGTGACACTACTGGAAGTTAAACACGAAACTAACACATGGAGTACAGTAATTAATTTCCAACATTGTTTAAGTTTATACTAAACAAAAAATTAGTATAGTTTGTCTTTCAAATAACACGTTCTTAAAAGTCGAGTACCAAAAATTTATAGTAATCTGATCTTTTTTTTGTGTTTCTCATGACGTAATATTGTGTCTGTTATAACCATTTGGATCGTTTTCTGTTGTTTTCCACGCAATATCACGCATTTCTCTTCATCTAATTTGGGAAACCTCCGAATTGATACATCTCAAGGTGACAGGTCTTACAGCTGATTACTGGTTGCTCTACAAACTGATCACATATGGAGCACGGGTGACTGGCTAGCTTGTGCAGTCAATTCAGTAAAACATTGATTTTTATGTATAAATGTGGATGTGTCAATCATATTCTAAAGAATACTAAGTCTAAAAGAAAGCTGTCTAGCGCGCCATATAGTCTCGAGGACAAAGATGTGACCACCCAGCCCACATGTGTGCCTGCGATTGTTTATATGTTTAGCTCGCTTGTAAACAAGGTAGCGCCTTCCATGAGCCGCTCGAAAATGTGCCCTTTGTTATACATAGAACGACTATCGGGTCAGCCTAAAATTTATTATAATTCCTAACAACTATATTACTTCGCAAAATTAGTTAAATATTATACTTTAAACAGCATTTATAAGAAAACAAGCTGAAAGATCTTGCTTCGCTACGTGTTGGTTCTCTACGCTTGCTTAACCTTCCCTCAGTGGGTTTCTTTAAATAAATCATTACATCAAGGTAAACACTTAGCCTGCTGCCGTTCTCGTAAATAAAATAGTTTTAATCTGTTGAAAACCCTACAAGTTTACTTTAGGAGCACGCAAAGTAGTTCAATCAAGCCAGAGTTAGTAGAAATAACCTTAACAATTTTGCAATAAAACCCAAATTAGATAAGCTTCTGGGTCATATTTATGTTTAATATATCAGCTGTTTTAAATTAATTGTTTTATACAATGTTGCTTTTATGAAAAAAAGGAAACGTTGAGTGGCTATTTATACTCCTTAGGAATGGAATTTCAAGCAATCCTTGATTAGTGGATCACTTTAATACAAATGCTAACTTCCCTTCAATTTCCATAAACATCTGTTCAATGGTTTAGGATATTTCATGTAGAATGAGTACATTGTTTTTGTATTTTATATATTAAGATTATAATATATAGTAAACGCTTTAAATTTGAAAGTTTCACAGAATCTAAACATTTATAAAACTATGCATTCAAAATGTAAATTCGTCCATCCTGAAGGTTTTTACTACTTGCGTCAAAACGTAGTTTTGCTCTCTGACAAAGAAACTAAAAATTTTAAGAGATATCTGATTGATTAAATAACTACTTTGATTAGCTATGGAACTGTTATACGCAATCAAACTTTCTGAAAAAGAACTAAATTATGCCAATTTAACTGTTATTCTGCAGATATTACAGATTATTGTTATTTTAACTAAATATTTACAAAATTCAGGGTGTTTCAGACAACCCGTGCAGTATCTCCTGTGGTTGATCCGGTTAAAATAGAGCTATACTATATGAAATAATGAAATTTATTTCCTGTACATCGCAATTTACATTTCACAATAATAAAAGGAAATATCACTAGCCACGGTTCTAGTAATGTGGCCAGAGTTTGAAACAAAATAAATTTTCTTTAAAACTAAAAGTTATCTTTAGTCCAGTCCTTTGTAATTGACACTTAAAACTGTCGTTCCACGTACCGTCTATTTACAAACAATTATATATTTACAGATATTATGCATATATTAAAAAGTAATTAAAAAATATTAATAACCGCAACTAACAACGATCAAAACATTTTCAATGTTAGACTTTCTTTCAGAATTCTTTACTAAAAACTGTAAATAGAATAAATTTCTTATGGCGAACTTCCCGAAATTTTTTTTTCGCATTTAAAATACAAGGTGTGCCCTAAAATTGATGGTCAGAGTTAGAGTATAAAAAATCTGATATAAAAACATCGGAAGTGTAGGCCCACTTCCACTGTACATTTTGTATGGGTCTACATGTGAGACCACTACCAATGTATGTGTATGATATACAAGGAGGCCCAATTCCACTATACATATGTATGGGTCTACACGTGAAACCACTACCAATTGATGTGAATAATATACAGTAGGCCCACTTTCACTTTACAATTGTACGGGTCTACGGGTGAATCCAATACCAATGTATGTGTATAATATACAAGTAGGCAAACGTCCACTGTACATGTGTTTGGGTTGACGGGTGAGTACACTAATAATGTACATTTCTTTAGTTGGAGGAGTGAGAAAACTACCACTGTATGTGTATGATATAAAAATAGGCCCACTATCCCTATACATATAATTGGGTCGCCGGGTGAGATCACTACCAATGTATGTGTATGATATACAAGCAGGCTCACATCCACTATACATGTGCTTAGGTCCCCGGGTGAGACCAATAACAATGTAGGTGTATGAGATATAAGTAAGCCCACTTGCAATATGCATATGTTTGTTGCCGGGTGAGACCACTACCAAAATATGTGTATGATATACAAGTAGACCCCCTTCCCCTATACATATGTTTGGGTCACCGGCTGAGACCACTATAAATGTAGGTGTATGTTATACAAGTAGACCCCCTTCCACTATACATAAGTTTGGGTCACCGGCTGAGACCACTACGAATATAGGTGTATGTTATACAAGTAGACCCCCTTCCACTATACATATGTTTGGGTCACCGGCTGAGACCACTACGAATGTAGGTGTATGTTATACAAGTAGACCGCCTTCCACTATACATAAGTTTGGGTCACCGGCTGAGACCACTATAAATGTAGGTGTATGTTATACAAGTAGACCCCCTTCCACTATACATATGTTTGGGTCACCGGATGAGACCACTACGAATGTAGGTGTATGTTATACAAGTAGACCCCCTTCCACTATACATATGTTTGGGTCACTGGCTGAGACCACTACGAATGTAGGTGTATGTTATACAAGTAGGCCCACTTCCACAATACATATGTTTGGGTCACCGGCTGAGACCACTACGAATGTAGGTGTATGTTATACAAGTAGACCCCCTTCCACTATACATATGTTTGGGTCACCGGATGAGACCACTACGAATATAGGTGTATGTTATACAAGTAGCCCCCTTCCACTATACATATGTTTGGGTCGACGGATGAACCACTACGAATATAGGTGTATGTTATACAAGTAGACCCCCTTCCACTATACATATGTTTGGGTCACCGGCTGAGACCACTATAAATGTAGGTGTATGTTATACAAGTAGACCCCCTTCCACTATACATATGTTTGGGTCAACGGCTGAGACCACTACAAATGTAGGTGTATGTTATACAAGTAGACCGCCTTCCACTATACATATGTTTGGGTCACCGGCTGAGACCACTACGAATGTAGGTGTATGTTATACAAGTAGGCCCACTTCAAGTATACATATGTTTAGGTCACCGGATGAGACCACTATTAATGTAGGTGTATGAGATACAAGTAGGCCCACTTGCAATATGCATATGTTTGTTGCCGGGTGAGACCACTACCAAAATATGTGTATGATATACAAGTAGACCCCCTTCCCCTATACATATGTTTGGGTCGACGGCTGAGACCACTACGAATGTAGGTGTATGATATACAAGTAGGCCCACTTCCACAATACATATATTTGGGTCACCGGCTGAGACCACTACGAATGTAGGTGTAAGATATACAAAAAGGCCCACTACCACTATACATAAGTTTGGGTCGCCGGATGAGACCACTACCAATGTAGGTGTATGTTATAAAAGTAGGCCCACTTCTACTATACATATGTTTAGGTCACCGGGTGAGACCACTACCAGTGTAGGTGTATAATATACAAGTAGGCCCACTTCAAGTATACATATGTTTAGGTCACCAGATGAGACAACTATTAATGTATGTGTATGATATACAAGTAGGCCCATTTCCACTACACATATGTTTGTGTCGCCAGTTGAGTCTACTATCAATGTATGTTTATGATATACAAGTAGGCTCACTTCCACTATGCATATGTTTGTCTCGCCGGGTGAGTCTACCATCAATGTATGTGTGTGATATATAAGTATGTCTACTGCCACTATACATATGTTTTTTTCGCTGGGTGATTTCACTACCAATGTATGTGTATGATATACAAGTAGGTCCACTTCCACTATACATATGTTTGTGTCGCCAGTTGAGTCTACTATCAATGTATGTTTATGATATACAAATAGGCCCACTTCCACTATACATATGTTTGTGTCGCCGAGTGAGTCTACTATCAATGTATGTGTATGATATATAAGTATATCTAAAGTTAAAAAGACTTTTAACTTTAACTTTTAACTTTATATCTACTTCCACTAAACATATGTTTGTTTCGCCGGATGAGTCCACTACCAATGTATGTTTATGATATACAAGTAGGCCCACTTCCACTTTACATTTGTTAGAGTCGACAGGTGAGTACATTACCAATGTAGGTGTATGATATACAAGTAGGCCCACTTCCACTATACATAGGTTTGGGTCGCCTTGTGAGACAACTACTAATGTATGTGTATGATATACAAGTAGGCCCACTTCCATTATACATATGTTTGGGTTGCCGGGTGAGACCACTACAATGTATGTGTATGATGTACATGTACACCCACTACCACTATACATATATTTGGGTCACCAGCTGATTTAACTACTAATGTAGGTGTATGTTATACAAGAAGGCTCACTTCCACTGTACATATGTTTGGGTCGCCGGTAGATACCACTACCGTTGTAAATGTATGATATACAAGAAGGCCCACTTTCACTATACATATGTTTGGGTCGCCATGTGAGACCACTTCCAATGTATATTTATGATATGTTTGAAAGACAAGTCACTTTTGCTAGAAAGTTTTTTAGTAAATCAATCAAATGTTTATATCATTTGCATCTCTGAACACTGGCTGAATGCCAATGAGGTTCTATTTTCTTTTCTTAGTGGGTTTAGCCATATTAGTTCTTTTAGTCGAACTTATCATATCCGAGTTGGTACCCTGGTTTTTGTTAATAATGTGCTACAGGCAAGGCCCTGTGATATTAGTACCTTTTGTCAGGAGTTTCATTTCGAGTCTTCAGCAGCATTTATAGACGATTTTAGAATCATAGTAGTCTCCTTGTATCACTCGACCGCACGAAACGCTGAAATTTTCTTAAACACTCTTGAGAAATGTTTAACCTATGTAACACAACATTGGCCAAACTACACGGTTGTTGTTGGAGGTGATTTAAATAAAAGCTTTGATATTACCACCAATAAAAAATCAGTCAAAGTCTTCCTTAATATTCTAAGACAATTTAATTGCTACTGTTTGAATAAAGTTGCTACTAGGGGACAGAACTGTTTGGACAATGTCTTTGTTAATTGTCCACTAGAAAAAAAATCTTCTGTAAACGTTTCTAGTTTTCCCTTCTCAGACCATGATTGTGTTATCGTTGAAATTAATAGCCCTAAAGTTACTTCTGACAGAAGTAAATATAGACCTGATTTTTATATGAAATTTACTATACCTGAAGAAAGTTTACAACACTTATTTTGTAGGTTGTCATCTTATGACTGGTCCAAACTGCTTAGTTCTAATCAAAGCGAAAATGCTGAGAACTTGTTTGATTCATTTTTTAGTATTTTAATTAATCATATAAATTACGAAAAAAAAGCGAAAAAAATTAACTTGAACAAATCCACTGATAAAGTGCGTAAGTTTGAATGGTATTCAAACGACTTAGCTAGATTGAAGGATAGGCTAGTTTTTCTTAGTAGCTTGACCAGGGCTACTGATGACATTGCATTGCGACAAACTTTTCGTGATCTTATTAAGTTCTACAAGAAATCGATTAGAAAAGGTAAATTATCATACAATGCCAACTGTATTGAAAAGAGTAAGAACAGGTGTAAAGCTGCCTGGAATATTATAAGGGACAACAACCATATCTCCAAAAATGAAATTAAGCATTATATAGCACCAGACATTTTTAATAACCATTTTGTGAACTCTATCGAACAGATTAAGAAAAATGTAAGCAAGCCAAGTAACTCTTCTAATGATTTACTGAAGAGAAATCTAATTACTCATGTAGCTTTCAATTTTAATCTTATAACACCTAATGACATCCTGAATGCAGCTAAGAGATTGAGTAGTTCTAATAGTTATGATGTATTTAACATATCAAATAACATTTTGAAGTTTATAATCTCAAGCATAGCCATTCCTCTTGCAACTTGTATTAACAGTTGCTTAATTGAAGGTTTGTTTCCAGATCAGCTTAAAATCTCCCGGATTTGTCCTATCTCCAAAAAAGGGCCCAAAAACCAACCTGAGAGTTATCGTCCAATCTCGATTATTCCTACACTGTCAAAAATTATTGAAATATTGGTCTATGACCAAGTCAGCAGTTTTCTAGAAGTTAATAATTTTTTAAATATATCTCAATATGGTTTTAGAAGGGGTAAATCGACCTCTGACGCTATAGATAAGTTGATTAGAGAAATACTTGCAGCCTTTGAAAGCAAGTCATATGCTCAGGCCACTCTGTGTGACCTGAGCAAGGCTTTCGACTCCGTTAATCATGATGACCTTTTATTAAAACTAAATTACTACGGATTCAGTGGTCCTTCTTTAGAGTTTTTCCAATCATACCTTAAAAATCGCCGGCAAGTTGTGTGTATTGATGGTGCGTGCTCACAGGAGATTCAAAATAAGTATGGAGTTCCGCAAGGCTCAATACTTGGTCCATTATTGTTTTTGATCTGTATCAATGACCTCCCATTCTCAATTATTGCTTCCACAATACTTTATGCAGACGACACAACCTCTTTAAATGTCAATACTAATTTAGATGAACTTCAACTTTTGGTAAATAACACCTTAGAAGAAGCCAGTGCCTGGTTTAAAGCCAATGGTTTTCTGTTAAATGAAAATAAAACACAGTCAATTCTTTTCAGTTTTAGACCTACTAACACGCATAATTTGGAAGATGAATCACTTCCATTTGTTTTTTTTTTGGGATATGCATTGATAATAACTTGAATTGGGGGAAACATATTGATTATATATCCACCAGACTCTCTAGGGTCTTATACCTTCTCAAGCGACTAAAACTTCATGTACAAAAGAATTATGTTAGGACAGCGTACTTTGTATATTTTCAATCTGTAATTAAATATGGTCTCGTCCTTTGGGGAAACTGCTGTCGAGTTGATGAAATCCTTTTACTCCAAAAAAAAGCTGTTAGAATAATGGCTGATCTGGGTCCTCTCGATCACTGTAAACCAATATTTAAAGAACTATAAATACAGACAGTAGTAAATTTATACACTTTCGACTTAGCTGTTTATGTCCTCAAAGATGTAAATAAATTAACATTTAATTATAATATTCATAACTACAATACACGCAACAAAAAAATGTAGTGATAGGTCACAATAGGTTAAGCAAAACTCAGAACAGTCATAGTGTGTTATCCCTAAAGGTGTACAATACCCTGAGCCACCTTATGAAAGTATATCCAGAAAAGCAGTATAAAAGGAAATTGTATACCTGGCTCTATACAAAAACCTCTCTATATAAAATAATCCATTTTATAGTTTTAATGATTTTCTCTCAATGGATTTAATAGTGTTTTGAGGGTTGTAATATAGTGGTATATTTAATTTTTATTATTTAACAAACTTAATTATGTCAAGTTCAATGTAAACAGTGTGTCACATGTTTTGTAATTTCATTGTTATACTGTGACTGAAAATTATTGTGATTTCTTTTTAGATCATTTTAGGCTACATTGACTAGGTATTATTTATTACTGTTTAATGACATTGTCAATGATGTAACCATCCTTACGGCAAATAAAAATATTATTATTATTATAATATTATTATATACAAGTAAGCCCACTTCCACTATACATATGTTTGTGTCGCCGGGTGAGTCTACCATCAATGTATGTGTATGATATATAAGTATGTCTACTTCCACTATACATATGTGTGGGTCACCGGATGAGTCCACTACCAATGTATGTTTATGATATACAAGTAGGCCCACTTCCATTATACATATGTTTGGGTAGACGGGTGTGTACACTACCAATGTAGGTATATGTTATACAAGTAGGCACACTTCCACTATAGATATGTTTGAGTCACCGGTTGGGACCACTACCAATGTAGGTGTAATTTATACAAGTAGGCCCACTTCAACTATACATATGTTTTGGTCACCGGTTGAGACCACACCAATGTAGGTGTATTTAATACGAGTCGAACCGCTTCCACTATACATATGTGGGTCCCCGGGTGAAACCACTACTAATGTATGTGTATATTATACAAGTAGGACTACTTCAACTATACATATGTTTGGGTTGACGGATGAACCACTACCAATGTAGGTGTATGATATACAAGTAGGCTCACTTCCACTGTACATATGTTTGGGTTGCCAGGTGAGACCACTACCGCTGTATATGTATGATATACAAGTAGGCCCACTTCCATTATACATATGTTTGGGTCGCCTTGTGAGACAACTACTAATGTATGTGAAATGATATACAAGTAGGCCCACTTCCATTATACGTATGTTTGGGTCGACGGGTGAGTCTACCATCAATGTATGTGTATGATATATAAGTAGACCCACTTCCACTATACACATGTTTGGGTCACCTTGTGAGACCACTACTAATGTATGTGTATAATATACAAGTAGGCTCACTTCCACTATACATGTTTGTGTCGCCGGTTGAGTCTACTATCAATGTATGTGTATGATATATAAGTATGTCTACTTCCACTATACACAAGTTTGTTTCGCCGGGTGAGTCCACTACCAATGTATGTTTATGATATACAAGTAGGCCCACTTCCACTATACATATGATTGTGTCGCCGGGTGAGTCTACTATCAATGTATGTGTGTGATATATAAGTATATCTACTTCCACTATACATATGTTTGTTTCGCCGGATGAGTCCACTACCAATGTATGTTTATGATGTACAAGTAGGCCCACTTCCACTATACATATGTTTGGGTCGCCTTGTGGGACCACTACCAATGTATGTGTATGATATACAAGTAGGCCCACTTCCATTATACATGTGTTTTTGTCGACAAGTAAGCTCACTACTACTATATATTTCTTTAGCTGGACGGGTGAGTCCACTACCACTGTACGTTTACGAGTGGGCAGGGTGAACTACCACTGTAGGCGTTTGAGGGGGCAGGGTCATCTACTACTGTACATGAGTTGATGGGAGGGTCCACTAACAGTTTACGTGTATAAGTGGGCAGGGTAAATTACTACTGTACATGTATAAATAGAGAGAAGGCCCCACAACTACTGTACATGTGTATGAGTGGGCAGGGTTAACTACCAATGTCGTATTTGAGTAGATGGGAGCGCACATTACCACTGTACATGTGTTTGGGTCGACAAGTGAGTCTGCTACCATTGTACGTGCATGATATACGAGTAGGTCCACTTTCACTGCACATGTCTTTTGGTCGACGGGTGAGTCCACTAACGCTGTACGTGTATAATGGATGTGTAAGCCCACTTCCACTGTATATTTGTTTGGGACGACAAATTAGTCCACTGCCATGCGTAGACGGAAGGGTCCACTACTACTGTACGTGTATGAGTAGACTGGAGGGTCCACTACTACTTTACGTGTATGAGTAGATGGGAGGGTCCACTACTACTGTACGTGTATGAGTAGACGGGTGGGTCCGGTACTACTGAACATGTATGCGTATACATGTCCAACATGTCAAAGTGATGATGGATGGTACTATACATTGAAGTCTATGAGTTATAATTAATATCATGCAACCCACATATTACGACCACATAGTGAAACTAACGTGATGGAAGGTACTGGTTATAAATAACATCATACGACTCATACACTAATGCCAGATGGTGAGGCCAAAGTGCTGGATGGTACTGAGTCCAAAGGTCTGTGAGAATAACATCACTGCTCTCAGCTACTGACGCCATAAGATGGGCCCAAAGTGATGACCATGAGTTTGGGCTCAGTGGGCTCAAACTACTGGTGAGCTCAATCTACTGCGAACATCTATGAAAACCCAGCCGTTTGGCCTCACCTTGTGGCGTCAGGCTTGGGCCCAAACAGCTGCGAAAAGAGGCAAGCTGGGCCCAAACTACTGTGAAACAATCTTTATATATATATATATATATATATATATATATATATATATAAAGTTAAAAATTAGGGCTACTTACGTATTTTAGGATGTAATATAAGAAACTGAGAGTACCCTTATATTTTTTTATTAAAACTCATTATACAACATCTTTCGACTTTATTGTCATTTTTTAGTGTAAATTAAATAATTAAGTTGAGTATATAATAATGTTTTAAATAAAATTGTAAAACATGTGGTTTTTGTAAATATTGATGAATATGGATAAGTTGGTGATATTTTTAGTTATAATTTTTAATGTTTCGAATCTTATAAAAAATAGGGTTTGTATAATTGATTTGTGTGTTCAACATGTTCACTTGATTTTCTTGTTGTGCTAAATATATATGTAATTCTTCTGTTGCATTCATTTTCTTGCCCTTTTTCATAAAATTTAATATTTTCATGTTTTCTTCCATTTTTGTGTACGTGTGGTCTGTAGAGAGCAAGTGTTCTGCGAATGTGGATTTCATTGTAGTTGTGTTATAGCTTCTGAGAGCTTGTATATGTTCTTGAAAGCGTGTTTTGAATGGTCTTCCAGTTTGTCCAATGTAGAATTTATCACAGTATGTACAATTAATTTTGTAAATACCTGATTTGCTGTAAATGTTGTCATTATTATGTTCTTTTTGAGATTTTTTATCTAAAATGTTGAATGTGTTGTTGCGTGTGGTGTAATTTGTATTTTGAAAGGTTTTTCGAATAGATTTGTTTAGGCTTGTGTTATATGGTACGTTTATAAATTTGATCTTCTTTGGGTCTTGATTTGTTGAGCTGTTTTATATTTATACATATAATCTAACAACATATATATACATATGTTGTTAGAATCTAAATAAACAGAGTACCATTACGCTTGAAGGTAAAAGAAAATAAATATACAATATTACAATAAAATGTTTTAAAAACACCACAAGAAAAAACGTTTGCAAACTTAGGATGAATAAACATATTCTTCATATATATATATATATATATATATATATATATATATATATATATATATATATATACCATTCTACGTGTAAGGGTGGGTGGGTGGGTCAATACCACTGTTGTGTATGGGTGGGCAGGTGGGTCAATAGCACTGTTTGTGTATGGGTGGGCAAGTGGGTCAATACCATTCTACGTGTAAGGGTGGGCAGGTGGGTCAATACCACTGTATGTATATGGGTGGGTGGTTGGGTCAATACCACTGTTTGTGTATGGGTGGCCAGGTGGGTCAATAATATGTGTTGTTCCGTACAACTAAAATAGAAACACTGATCCTGTCAATATCTACCCTCCATTTCGGGCATTTAAGGAGGGCCCTATGCTACAATGCCACAGATCAGGTACATTTTTGATTGAGTCGTAATTATAGATTAAGCGTGGCTGTTCCTTGGATGAGTGACCGTATGAATGATCCTGAACTTACACGCAGCCCGCCTGCCCGGTCACTGGTGGTGGTTCGGAAGTCACCCTCAAGCCGTTGGTCAACAGGTTAATTGTTAGAGAGGGCTTCTTAGCCCTAACTACACCTGGTAAAATAAGACGATCTTTTTAACTTAAACTTTATAGTTCACGGTCAATGCGAACGATACTCCCACCATATTTACCTTCCAATACATATTTATATATAAATTCTCTAAGGCTCCTTCCCTGTCTGTGTGACCAACCACTAAATATATGTAACTTAGACACATGGTATTATTAACCTGTTCAATAGTGAACTACTGAGCTGACAGAAGTTAGTGATAGGACAATATTGTGTACTTCATGAGTATAATTGAACAAATATTCCGATAAGGATATGTAACTAAATGATACGCAATAATTATTACATTTGTGTAAAATTTTAATTTTGTTCATTAAAAAACAATTTAAAGTAAATGTTAAAACTAAATTCCGTAAAAATATCCCCCTCTGTATAACTACAAAAAAGACGAAACATTTTAAATGTAACAATAATTAAATTGATGTACATTATTTTTAATGGTTTCTATATTTTATAATATTTTTGTTTCTTCAAAATTGTTAAAACCCTAACCAATATATAAACACTATCTGTCCCAAAAATATTCAAAAAAATATAGTAATATGTCATACAAAACCACCATAATGATAACAACGCTTCATATTAAATAATGCAAAATATAAGACTGATATATACAGATACCACTCAACCCAATTTAAAAGAAAAATTTCTTTTAATACGAAGTGAAATAATAAAAATAACTAGATCATAATCAACAAACATAAAATGTAATTATGTGATGTACAGTATACGTACAGGATGTATGAGTACGTGAACGTGTGGGAGACATTTTATAGGATATATTAACTAATTAACAAAGGTGCTATTAACTAATTAATCAATCACTATTAATACTTTAAGCATTCCGCTATGTTCTTATGGACAACAATTATGGTTGGCTACATGCTCGTAAGTGAATGAATGCATGAGTTATATTAATTGTTTGAAAATAATTAGTCAAAATAAGCGAAAATAATGTCATATTTGTAGTTTGGCAGTGAAGAGGCAACTTTTGACAAAGAATAGTACCAGACTGCACTCCTATAAAGATCAGTCAAGTGGTCTTAAATTCCCCAAGGCTACCCCCCTAGCCCCTCCACTTCCCGACCCACAAGTACTTCAGCAATAATCTCGGGGCCAGGCTCCCGTCTCAAGACCCATAGTCGTTCCACTATTGTTTCAATATGCCCCTCCTTTCCACTTTTACTTTTCTTATATTTTATTATATTATAGAGGTTTTTGTACAACAATAGTGTTGTTTATTTTAATTCCACCTATTAATTAATTAATTTAACACGTCATGTATAACTATTGTTAATTGTTCTAATTGGTCTCCAAGGGTTATAAAACTAATTTAACACGAGTTACTGCTGTCACAGTCATTCGCAATCTGAACTCACCTCATAACTATTATATGAAGAAATGCCCTCATAACTATTATTTTAGCCTCTTTATTATATCGTTAACTTAAGGGTAACCATCCAGGTTCCTAGTTGTGCACTCCAAGCAATTTGTTTCTAGATTTTATTACAACTTTCACTAGGAGTAGTAAAGAGCCTGCCTCACTAACACACACAGACAAAACGTGTTCCACTCCTCTCTATTTGTGTTACTGTCCTCACCTGTCCCAACCCACAAATTGTACCAAACCTAACTCTTTCATGTACATTAAACTCTAGAGATTGCAAGTTATTAGTCTGTTGTTTGAACTGAAGATAAATGTACACATTTCAACTCAAAATTTGAACACTATCATTTTATAGCAAAATAATTGGTTACACCTTAAAAAATATTCATTTGTTTTAGTTTTACTCTACACTACCAAAGCTGATTATTTTCATATAATTTTTGAGTAGTGAAACTTTAAAAACCTTCAATTATTTTTGGAAACTTTGAATTGTTTATTTTTAAATACTCCATTTTCGGTTTAATTTTTACTTATCCCTCTTAAAATTTTCTGATCACAAGAAAAGCTGCAATTTATTATTTTTTGTTTATATTAACATTCATAACGAATTTTAAAACGTCAAAAAAACATTCTATCTCAGGAAGAAAAACATTACTCACTCTGGGTGTGTGTCTTGGAGCTTAAATCCGGCCCAGCATCTCCTATATTTCTGCCGCTGGAATACATGTGAGATTTGTGCCATATGTCAACAAACAGTATTTAGCGCTTTGTTTGTTTAACATTTTTATGGTTCAAATAACTTTTTTTTTAATATTCTTGTGAAAATGATCTTAATAACAAAACTTACTTTTAAATAAATATTTCTGTGAACACCAATAGTCCTATGCCTCATGAATAATCAACTAATAATGAAAGATTTTCTTAGAAATTGAAGTAAACTATATTATGCGACGAAAGATTTATGAATAATAAATTTAGTAAAAATGACTTATATTTATAAAATATATACAATATTAAAAATATATAACTACTATTAAATGTTAACTATAACTTTTGCTATTAAAAATGTTAAATTCTAATAAAGTTATATATTTATTAATAAATATCACTTGGATATAACGGTTGAAGGTTTACTAACTGAGTATATTCTTGCTTTCATATATCAAATCATTGTTATTTTTAATTATAATTTAAATTTAAATTAGATACAATAACTGTTAGCTTATTTATCTTATAGATACCAATGTACGTGTATGAGTGAGTGGGTCAATATAATTGTACTTGTATTATTGGGTAGGTAGGTCAATACCACTGTATGTGTATAAGTGGGTGGGTGGGTAAATACTACAGTACGTGTATGGGTGGTTGGGTGGGTCAATACCACTGTACGTGTATAATTGGGTGAGTGGGTCAATACTTCTGTACGTGTATGGTTGGGTCAATACCACTGTACGTGTATAAGTGGGTGGGTGGGTCAATACCACAGTACGTGTATGGGTGGTTGGGTGGGTCAATACCACTGTACGTGTATAATTAGGTGGGTGGGTCAATACTACTGTACGTGTATGAGTGGTTGAGAGGGTCAATACCACTGTGCGTTTACGGTTGGGACTTATGGACCGGATCTATACTCCTACCTCCTCATGGCCCGGGGTGGGTTCCACTACCTTGCAAAGGCAGCAATGGTAGCTGTAAAAATCAGTTACAATACATGTCCAACTCTTGGCGGGTGGGGAACGAATGTTAATATTAGTCCACATACCTGCAGATCATCTTTAACAAGATTTACTATCTCGTCAGGACACAACATAGATTGTTTTCCAAAACTGAGTTGCCAAGGACCAAAACAAGCCGATACATAAAATAGATAGGTAGGCGTTAAACGATCGAAACCAATACCAGAATAATATGAATATTATTTCATTTTTTTAATATATCAAAGCCAACTAAGAGTACAGAACTGATCCTTCCCTGATTCTTCACTTTTGAAAATTTCACTTGTATTGTCCATTAAATTTGTATAGTTTGTAAATAACAGCTAACTTGTTAAAATGATTATTTAGGTTGGCTCGGTTTGTGGGTGTATTGTCGCCTTACTGATGCCCTGTTATAATGTTTTCCGTACTGATAATTTACATAAAACAAAATATTTATTAATACCCTTAAACATCATATATTTAATCACAAGTTATAAACTGTTGTCTTTTGTCGCTAACTTGTTGATTCACTGAGGTTAGGAACCCGCATGAAAAATGATACATTTGCACTATCACAAACGTCAGTGTTTAATAATGTTGATGAAACAAATATAGACGAGTTCAATTTTACACCGTAATGGAGCAGGGATGTTATAGATTTTTCTTCTGTTTAGACTCAGGTTTAATGATTTTTTAATCGAATAACCAGTGCCTGAAAACATATTCAAACAGTATTTTGTTCGATTGTAAACACAGACATAAACTATAAACATGTTATTGTTAAGTTACTTGGTTCTTTTAATGTGCCTATTATATACGTGTTGGTTGTATTACTAGTTTTTTAGTTTAATATTCATTCAGAAATAAGGTAATGAATCTCATATGTTTTAGAGATTGTATCAGACTAGGAGTGATCTACTGTATATATCTTCTAAATTGGTTATTCCTTCACGTTAAATATTGTAACTATGTGCGAGTCCGTGTTAATAGTAGTAATAAGTCGATTGCAGTAGTAAACACTGAAGAGAGCATCCCATAGCTGTGATGTTCGGCGGAAGAAGGTATCTGTCGAGACTCTAATCCTCATCACTCCAACTTATCTAATTTAAGTTAGCGCTCGTGTTTCCTTGTTTCTGAAGGATAAGTTCGTGTTTCAGCTATTTTTATTAGTAACATGTAATTTGAAGACGGATAGAAAGCTTTCATTTGTTTCATAGGGGTGGGCGGGTGGGTGGATCAGTACCACTGTACGTGTAGGGGTGGGTCAGTACCAATGTACATGTAGGGGTGGGTGTATGGGTCAGTACCAATGTACGTGTAGGGGCGGGCGGGTTGGTGGGTCAGTACCAATGTACGTGTAGGGGCGGGCAGGTGGGTCAGTACCACTGTACGTGTAGGGGCGAGCGGGTGGTTCAGTACTAATGTACGGGTGGGTGGGTCAGTCGTGTAAGGGCGGGCGGGTGGGTGGGTCAGTACCAATGTACGTGTAGGGGTGGGTGGGTGGGTCAGTACCACTGTACGTGTATGTTACGTCCTTACGTACTATAAAATGTTACGTACTACTTATACAGTTATTAGATATGTTTTTCAGGTTAACTGTATCTAAACGTTTACATGCATTTATCCATCTGTTTTGTAAAGCCATGTTATGTTAAAGATAACTTTGTTTGCAATTTATGGATTCTTTCTTTATTGCCAATAGGTAATTAAAATTTTACCAGACATATTATAACCTGCGTATTATTTTTGTGCATATAGGGGCTCCAGCAGCGGAGGAGCACTTTCCACCACTCCACCTCCATTAATCATGGGCGTGACTAACTTCCACCTTCGCGTATTTAACTTTCAGAAATGTGTTAAGTTCTAAAAAAAATTAATACAAAGAACCGTAGAAGTTTGTTTTATTTTTATTTATTTTTTACATTATTGTTGTTATTAGAATACTAAATAGTCATTTTATTTTATCGCTCTACACTCGATTCATTTGTGTTGATCAAACCAACCAATATTCACTGCTGCTGATGACATAGTGAGTGGGGCTTGCAACTGCACTGCCAACATTGGCTTACCGTCCACCTAGTTTTCATGACAACATTAAGCGAAATGACCCAGTGTGAGAAGAGCATTTCTCCCTCACACTACCACTACAAGTACATCTCTTTCGCTCCGGTGCTTTCAATAGGACGCAATCTAAGCAGACCATCTATAGAAGGGAGTTTACAATCATTAATTTTCATAATAAAATCCTTTATATCGTTTGATATTTTATAGCCTCAACAATCAAAGATAGTAATATTACAAAGCAACCTTAACATTGACTGGTATGCTTAACATTTCAGTGGCAGAGAATGAATACCTTTCCCATCGCTGTTAGACAGGTGATGGCAGTGATTTCCGAGATCGATTCCATGTACCAACATATTTCCTAACGACACTCGCAATATTTTATGATACCAGTTCGCACAAGCCCTAGTAGCAATTGTGTACCGTTTGTTTACACTCCGTGACAGTGGTGTCACAGATTGTCGCAACTGTCAACATAAGTGTAAACGTAACTTATTCGGTAATTATATCTCACAGATTATACAATATGATATCTTACAAAACATTATTACAAAAATAGTTTCCCTATTTAAAATTTTTTTTAGTTTATTTACTAGAAAGATTTTATAGAGTTGATGATATTTAGTGCGATTGTTTTTTTTTTTTTTTTTTTTACTATAAATAATTTTGCCATATATAGACTGGGTCAGTACCAATGTACGTGTAGGGGCGGGTGGGTGGGTCAGTACCAATGTACGTGTAGGGGCGGGCGGGTTGGTGGGTCAGTACCAATGTACGTGTAGGGGCATGCGGGTGGGTCATTCTCACTATACGTGTAGGGGCGGGTGGGTGGGTGGCTCAGTACCAATGTACGTGTAAGGGTGGGTGGGTGGGTCAGTACCACTGTACGTGTAAGGGCGGGTGGGTGGGTGGGTCAGTACCAATGTACGTGTAGGGGTGGGTGGGTGGGTCAGTACCACTTTACGTGTATGTTACGTCCTTACGTACTATAAAATGTTACGTACTAGTCATACAGTTATTAGATATGTTTTTCAGGTTAACTGTATCTAAACGTTTACATGCATTTATCCATCTGTTTTGTAAATTGACATTACTAGGAAACTTGTAATACTTTACAATTGTACCTTTAGTTTTCTGGCTGTAATTATTACACCGGTACATAGCACAGTTTCGTATTACTGTATAACATAAATATATCATATAGAGTTAAGGCACTAATTAAAGTATTGATAACCAAACAATAAATAACGAAACGCACAGTACATTAACATAGGAGCTGTTGATACTGTTTTGGAATTGATACTGACTGATAGCGTGGTAAAAGCGATGCAGGGACATTTTACTGTAATTATGGCATAGGCAGTGCAGTCTGCCAGTGACCCCCTCGGTTATCACCGCTGCCGAGCGCCGTCCGTCGGCCTGCGCAATGGCACATCTATTAGTTCTTCCACCATGGTAGGCAACTTGAGAAGTCCATTGGAGATAACAATTTAAGTTATATTTCAACAGGCAAACCTACTTATTGGCCAACGTATATCTTGGCCCGCCCAATACCACTGTACGTGTATGGGCGGGCGGGTGGGTCAGTACCACTGTGCGTGTATGGGTTGGCGGGTGGGTGGGTGGGTCAATACCACTGTATGTATATGGGTGTGTGGGTGTAGATTGTGACTGAATTGGGATATATCTCACTGTAAGGTTTAAATTGTTCTTTTCAATAGTCTTTTTTCATTGAATTGTTTTCCTCTGTAGTACTTTTTGTATAACCTTCTTCCCAGTATTTCTTCATATCTCTCCAATCGCTCGTCTCTGATCATCTGTCCACACTCCCCTCGGTTTAGGTGGACCATAGGTTGCGTTTTCTCTCAGTATCGTCAAGTTGTTCTTGTCGTATATTATTAATTATGAAATATATTTTTTATTTTAAATTTTTCACTGCTTCTATCCATCCTACTGTTTATTTAATTAACTAACGTAATTAAAAATTAACGGAAAACTTTTTTAATCTGAGTTTCTTTTACTATTTTCAAATGTCCGTCGCTAGTTTTAGCCTTCTCTTCCTCATTTATCTGTCTGTCATTTAATCGATGATTTTATACAAATCTCCATTTATTTTTTTAATACATTTATTTTCCTTGTTTTTCACAGGTCCTAGAATTGTTCTTATTGTTTTCTTTCTCGTTTAACTAGTTCTCTTAGTTCACCTTTATTCCTTACAGTTAGAAACTCCGGTCCATATGTCACTCGTGTCCTAATAACTGTACTACAATGTCTTATTACTAATCAGACATTATAGTACAGTTATTAGTTTGGACTGGCAGTGACAGTTGACGACCAGTGGCAGATACTGCATGAATGTGATGAGTGACATTAGCTAGTATAAACGATATTGGTCTCACTTCAACTGTCAAAATAGTGTTTCTCTGGTAATATAAATTCTTAAATAGCGCACAGTGTGTAATTTAATTAACCAGTGAGAGTGAGTAAAGTAGCAGATTGTAGCAACAAAGTGTGATTGCCTTATTATTTCGGACCCCGTGGACCGTAACAATGTAAATGATTATTACAGGCGTGTAGGATGAGTGTGGATGACTTGTGTTACTTTTATCAAGTCAGTCACTGTTGTATAGGACATTTAACAACAATGCAATGACTAGGCTAGAGGAGAGTCCTGAGTTTATACTTTAATCCGAAACAAGTGGCATATGTCTAATTTGGTCAGCTTAGTAGACAACCTTGAGTACACTTTCAAATTGGGGACCAACTAGTGGCCACAATTCAATTCGGGCTCGCTAGTTTTAGTTAGGAGTATCCATCGTAGTAACTATTACAAGCGAATGCTTATTACAGGTGAGAAAATGACATTTGTTAATATATCCTTCCAACACCTTACCTCCAAGTACCTGGATTACAACTGCACACCACTACCACCAACTAAATAAACAGTAATTGGTTCACCGTTAGGTTGTTACAAGTTTAAACGTCTGGTAGGTCTTTTCACATATTGAAAGCAGATTCACACTCACTATCATACATTATAACGAGTGAAAAAATAGTCGTCAAGATAATTAAGGATAAGGTACGTGGAAGACCATTAATATTTGTAGCGTATTCTGCTGTGAGGGGGTTGGATTACTTATTTCGTCATTCATTAATAATTTTTAAACATTTGACTTTCCCAGTGTTTCCTCTGGAATGAAATAATTTTTAACTAAGAATAATGTCAGTTCTTCATGATTACAATTCCAGTATTGTATTCGGTGATAACAATTAAGAACATTTTTTTATTATTTATATAGATTACCTACTTTTATACTGATATCAATTTAAGCGACTGAAAGTTAATAAAAATTAAACGGTGCATTGAATAATCCAAATGGACGCGAATATTAAAATCAGTGGTTTGTTGATGGGATGAGATTTGACGGCCTGTCTGAAATGAATCGCCAGAACCATTCTTTTTTCTATGAGCAAATAGCATCCGGGATGTGCTTTTGTATTAATTCATGATAATATGTTTTCTATATATTTTATAAGGTGTGAAGAGATGATTGCGTATGTCGTAGATTCATAAATATCTACCTATAATACAACTATACGCGTAGTTTCAATCTTATATTCAGTAATCAATTATGATTTTTATGAACGTATTAAATATGTTTACCACCTAAAAATAAGTTGTTTAAAGCTAAATTATCGTATTTAAACACAATATAGTACATAAAATAATAAACCGTAAGGTGTTTCTACATTCCTTGCGTCAATAGTCTCTTATAGTGTACACAAATCTCATTTATCTTCACTTATAATTCACTCGACCTCCTAAAATTTTCCGGTCTCAGTTTTACTACATTCCGAATACAATACATGCAGTTTTTTCGTTTAGTATATATATTGCCCTAGACTTAACCAACTGCGTAGCTCGACCAATTAGTTAGGGTAGTTCTTTAGTTCTGAAAACGACCTTGGGCAGTTCGACCGCACCGTACTAGACTACCAAGGCCTGTTGGCCTAATCATTAGTCCTATGTTTTTCCTTTTAGTTTGTGGTGTGACTATATATATATATTCGTCTTGTTTACAATGCAAATTTTTATCAACACACATTTTGTTTAATCATGACCACAATTTTTGTTACATTTCATTGATGATTAGACTCTTATTATATTATTTTATGTATTAGACTCATGCTCATGCACAGGCCTAGGCTCATGTGGGCGTTATATTTCTGTATTATTATTAGTGTAATAAATAATGCCACATTTCAATACTATTTTAATTATTATGTGCATATTGTATTGTATTTGTGCAATTTATTATGGAAATAAATTTATATTCATTCATTCACTCTCCAGCGTCTTAGTATTTTTTTTTTTATTTGAAAATATTTTATATATCACAGACTTTAAGAAGGTATAGTGAATGTAGGTCAAATTTTCCAAAGTTTTATTAGTGATAGTAATTATTGTTTCCTTCTGATTATAATTACACACAATACAGTTTGTGCGAGAAAAGCATGATATTCTCAAATTGCTGTAATCTTATAACATCTCATTTAAATACAATGGTTGAATCTTAGTAACTATTTTAAGATTATTGTTAAATTGATTTGTGAAATGTAGCAGTCGATAACGTGTCATTCGGGCTCAACATTCCATTTTATCCATAATAACATCTCTTTTCTGTTTCACATATCTAGGTCCATTATTTTACATATAAGTTGGTTTAGTTAGTATTATTGATATATAGATTATAGTACCTGACTAACAAGGTGATAATGTTGGGCTCGCAATCTTTCACAACTAATACTCTTCGTTTATTTAGTATGGTCTTGTAGAGTGAAGAAACAAGGTAATACAGTTTGAAACCATAAAAATAAATATCGCTGAGCCATAGGTAAAAAATAATTGTTTAAAATAGATGCTCTTCCTAGACTATTGGCTGGAACTCCTAACTTTAAACCAGGGGATCATGGGTTCAAATCTTTAGAGGCTCCAGGAATTTAAAATCTTAAATATAAATTTGCATCTAAATCTTTTCTCTTTTGTAAAGATTTTGTTGGTGTAATAAATATAACAAATTGTTATAACCCTTAAAAATTGTTTATACTACTATTAAAATGATGTAATAAAATAATTTTTCCTAGCCACTTACTTATTCCAAATAACAGGTTCTAACCAAAACTTACAAGTGTGATGTCTTAGTAATTATGAATATATAAGTTTTTCTTACTTTTTAGTGCTTTTTTATAGAAATAATTAATTGACCTGTATTACTGTTTAATTATTTTTTTAATTAGTGGGGTCAATAAGCACAAAATAATGGCAAATAAATGTCACATCTGGTAACCAATGCGCCCTTTTGAACTGAGATAGTAGATGATTGGACGAGTCGAAAAGACAAGGACGCATATTTTCTGCCCCTCTATCGGTTTTTATGAGGTCATCAATATGGCTGCCAATGGTTTCTGACATGCTTGTAAATTTCCTTGCATAACTTTATTTTATAATCTTAAATTTACTTATTTTATTAGTGATTATTATACTAGAGAAAACACGCTTTTACAATTTCCTAAATATCGTTAAATCCATTATCTTTAGGTGAAAACATGTCCTTTACATTTTCGTTTGCAAGATAGTTACCTTTTGAATGGTATACATAACTTTTACTTCATCACAAATAGCTGGTGAATATATGCCAAAACAAAGTAGCATTGCATAGTAAAATTATATGGAAACGATATAATGTATATTGCTTTTGGAAAACAATATAGTGACTTTATGAATCTTGAAATATCAAATCTAATTATTGTAATTTGCATATTAATAACATAAGTTTTAACTATTCAGTACAATAATTAGAAGGAAAATAATGTACAGTACAGTAATATAACAATTTAATACAATAATTCAATAATATTCTAAACATTACCAAATACATACTGTTAAATATTGTACCCTTTTCCGTAGAAACCTTGACTTGGATATGTGAAATTTATATAAATAAATCTTATTTATATAAAAAAAATAATAATAACAACAATTCCTACATAATACTTATTACAAAAGTAACAATACAGATGAGAAACAAGTGCACGTCGTAAAAGTACGAAGAGAGGCCAACACAGACTCGACCATTACCTCACAAGAATCAAAATCAAACTCACACCCAAGAGAATACACCAGAAGAGAACACACATACAGAAATTTAACACACAAAAATTAAAAAGTCAGGTATTACATAAAAATGGGAGGAATAACAAGCAAAAAACTAGGGAGCGATCGAAAAGAAAATCACGAGAAAGCCAAATAAATAACACCACTAAACAAGAACTCCAAACATCCATGCTGGGAGATTAATTGTGATGAAGCATTAGATAACAGGATAGTGGCAAACAAAAAGTACAATAGCAATAGAACACAATAAACAATACAAGAATTCAACAGAATAATAGGATAAAACAAGACACAATTGTTCCAGTTGCTTGCTAAGAAAATTGTAGGTGATGAGTTTCCAGGTAAAGATACTACCTGTACTTATGATGAACGAGTTATCACATCATCAACTATGGATTATCCATGACTAGATATGCCAAGTTATCACATCATCAACTATGGATGATCCATGACTAGATGCCAAGTTATCACATCATCAACTATGGATTATCCATGACTAGATGTGCCAAGTTATCACATCATCAACTATGGATGATCCATGACTAGATATGCCAAGTTATCACATCATCAACTATGGATGATCCATGACTAGATATGCCAAGTTATCACATCATCAACTATGGATGATCCATGACTAGATATGCCAAGTTATCACATCATCAACTATGGATGATCCATGACTAGATATGCCAAGTTCTGTCATTTTACTGCAACTAAATGCAATCGATCATTGTTGTAAGAACATTTGGGATTTATAAAAAAAATACGTTAGATACATTTTGTAATCAAACATAAAAATTGTATCACATAAGTGAAATCCTATACAAAGCTACAATTGTAACTGCAATGCAGTTATGGTTAATGTGTATGGTATTGAAGGATGTACGCTAATAAGTTGAGGTTAGAGTGACTACTGCTGTCGATCTAATTTTCGTTTATTTTCAAAATTATATTTACATCGGAATTAATATTCTGTAAGAATTAGGAAAATTTTGATTAAATTTAATCCTACAGTTAATTTCCTAGCTGTAAGGTTATGGTAAATGGTTTGCACAATCCTATTTATATCAGGATGCAAAGAATAGAAAAGTTAATTTATTCTGTAAAGTGTTAGCTATATTTTTGTTCAAACACACGTCTACAGTGATTCACTCAACACTGTTCCATTCTCGATACGAGCCTCACTTGAAGAAGCAGATGGACGCATTCTGCTGCATGTTAAGCTTGCAGTAGAAGGTGGACATCGTCGCACATAATAATAACTGTACAGTCAGATTCAGTGGCATTATTGTTTTGGCTTTCTCAGTGATTTTCTTTTCGATCACTCCCTAGTGTTTAGCTTGTTCTTCCTCCCATTCTCATGTAATGCCTGACTTTTTATTGTTTTTTTTTTTTTTCAAATTTCTGTATGTGTGTTCTCTTCTGGTGTATTCTCTTG
This sequence comes from Stictocephala bisonia, assembly GCA_035578905.1. Taxonomy (NCBI): domain Eukaryota; kingdom Metazoa; phylum Arthropoda; class Insecta; order Hemiptera; family Membracidae; genus Stictocephala; species Stictocephala bisonia. The sequence continues at coordinate 255,663 of JAQJVL010001050.1, forward strand.
GGTGTGAGTTTGATTTTGATTCTTGTGAGGTAATGGTCGAGACCGTGTTGGCCCCTCTTCGTACTTTACGTCGTGCACTTGTTTATCATCTGTATTGCTACTTTTGTAACAAGTATTATGAAAGAATTGTTAATGTTATTATTATTATTACTACTTTTTTATATAAATCAAATAATAATAATAATAATATTTGATTTATTATCACTTAATGAAAAACTAGCTAATCAACATTAAATAAAATAAAATCAACCATGGACATTTTAAAAGTCGAATACACAGAAGTATAAATATTTTTCCTGAAAACGGTTCAGATTTATTTAATTATCAACTGTGTTTAAAGTGTAAATGTCTTGGATAATTCCAACGTAATATTTACATGAAACAAAAGAATGATGTGTAAACTGTGCTTCTTATATATTTTAGTAAAACCCTAACCAGCCTTAATGTTATGTTATTTTGATAATTACGTGCTGTTAGTAAATACTTGTTAGACTGTCTTTTGAAACAATCACAAATTTGGCTTTGTAAACAATGCAATTTTTTCTGCTGATATTTATTGGGCAAAATTAAGAATATTCTCTTACATAATAAGAACTATGTACTCCCTGTATAACTGCAAAGTATTTTATGACGTTTGAATCTGATGATAGTTAAATAAAGTCTAACACTAACGGAGTGTTTCTCAACTAACAATAAATTGGTAAAAGTTTCCTAACTAAGTTCTTGGGAAAGTCGGAATGTTTCAATACCACTGTACGTGTATGGGCGGGAGGGTGGGTCAATACCACTGTACGTGTATGGGCAGGCGGGTGAGTCAATAACACTGTATGTGTATGGGTCGGCTGGTGGGTCAATAACACTGTATGTGTATGGGTGGGCGGGTGGGTTAATACCACTGTATGTGTTTGGGTGGGCGGGTGGGTCAATAACACTGTATGTGTATAGGTGGGCAAGTGGGTCAATAACACTGTAAGTGTATGGGTAGGCGGGTGGGTTAATAACACTGTACGTGTATGGGGGCGGGTGGGTCAATACCACTGTACGTGTATGGGTGGGTGGGTGGGTCAATACCACTGTACTTGTATGGGCGGGCAGGTGGGTCAATGCCACTGTACTTGTATGGGCGGGCGGGTGGTATTGACCCACTATTACGTGGGTAATACCACATTACGTGTATGGGTGGGTCAAAACCACTGTACGTGTATGGGTGGGCGGGTGGGTCAATACCACTGTACGTTTATGGGTGGGTGGGTGGGTCAATACCACATTACGTGTATGGGTGGGTGGGTGGGTCAATACTACTGTACGTGTATGGGTGGGTGGGTGGGTCAATACCACTGTACGTTTATGGGTGGGCGGGTTGGTCATTAGGTTTCTATTGTTTTCTTTATATCTGTTGGAGCTTTCTAAGACAATGTGAGCTTCAACAAACAATCTAGGATTATCAATGAAATATAGATTAATGAATTTAATTAAATTACTTTTATAGTAAGGTACTTCATTGAACAATAACAATTGTAAATAAAAGTATTTTTAGCATAACGATTGATAATATTTTTGTCCACTTCATTTAATTTACTATCTATTACAAAATATTAACACTAAGTAAATAATTTGGCTGGATATTGACATGAGAGGATATGAGTGGAATATCCAAAACGGTTTAACGTCTCAGTCTCTCTGTAGCTTCACTGTTGTCCTAAAGGTTTACTGCTAAGTGGTTTGTTTGGTAGTTACGTTTATCTAAATACTGTGAACTTGTCCGGAAAATTTATCCTTTTACACTGAATATTTTTAAGTTTTGGTGAATAGTTTTGTTAGAGATAGCATAGATAACAATAGATGTCATGGAGCATTTACAATTGTTCTCAATATCAACAATTGATATCGTCGAATTAGTTCTATGCTATGGTTGCCGACAATGCCCCAGTAAGTCCAGACGTCAGTGCACTCCATAGAAGTTACTTGTTTACTGTTGAAAGTTTTGATTTGTTGCCGATCTAATTTGTGTGATTTTAAATGTACCTGCTGTCTTTTTGTCCAACTATGGGTTCGCTGATTGAGTCTTTTATCGAGATGTATTCCACGATATTTTACACTTTCCTTCTGGGGTAGGATTACATCGATAAGAATCACTCCACAACAGGGTTCCCTTCTTAAGAGAATGTAATAGAGTAGACTTAGCCTTATTTATACCTACTCTCCACTTTTTAAACCAAGTTTAAAGTTCACTCAATCATGTTGAAGAGTTTCAGTAGCGACCACAATATCCTCATGAGTGAAGTGCTGTTTCGTCAGCAAACGTAGCCATCATTACACCAGGAACAATTGGAACGTCTGCTGTAAAGAAAGAGATAACAAAATGGGTCCAAGTACAATACCTTGCAAAACCCCTGAATCTATTGTGCTTAGATCTGTATTATTATCATCGATTTTAACCATAAAATGTATATCGGACCAACAAGATCTTAACACATTGAAATAAGAGTGAGGAAGAACACGTTCCAATTTCTAGCATAACCCAGGGTAATAAAACTTAATAAAATTAATAATATTGCAATTTATTTTTTTAGCCATAATTTAGTTGTTTACTGTGATTTTGCTTTTGAGCTCAATTATCAACTTGAAATCAAAAACGTATTTATTGAGCCAGCGTTATTCAAAATACAATTCTTTGTTTTTCAATACAACTGTTGTCAATAGTTCTTCTGTCAACTGTTGTCAATAGAACTTAGTGATGATACTGGTAGTATCATCAAAATTGCGATATAATAAATTTTTATTATTTCCATGTCAAATGTTCTTCAGTAGAATAGAAATTATTAATTCCAATAACAATTTTACATTTTCAAAACTATCTAATCGTATGTAAATATTACAAAATTAACTCAATCTTACTTAATTTTCTGTGCTACTATTTTATCATGCTCCATTCATCTGTGAGAATAATTCATCTCAAAAAACAAATCTATGATTTCCTTATATATATAAAAAAAACAGCACTCTAAAACTTTCAAAAACATTGGAACAACAAATAATCCCCTTCAAGAATCAATGAAATGACATAGAGCGTTTACATTGTTAATCAATTACACCACCGTCAAAATAAGTCAACTAATATAGATGATTGAAAGAAGTTCCCAAAATTGATTCAGTATGAAAATGAATCATTAACACAACAAAACAATGTTTCCATAAATGCAAAATGATGACTGAACAGAGCTATGGGCTAAGGCATGCAGACTACAGGAGTTCATTTCCTGATGTTATTACGTTTTTTTTCTCATGTTGCCATACTGATTAAAAGTCGTATTTGGTTGTTGCTCTCAGATTAAGATTTGAAAAGAAAAATTCGCACGTTTTATTCAGATCCGTTTTTTCACATACATCCACTGTGATGTGAAAGAAAATCTTAATGGTGAAACAATAAAATCAATTACATATAAAATTTCTTGTACGTTTACCTCAAAAGCTATAGGCTAACGGTTTAAATTGGTTTTAAAGTCAAGAGCGATTTATTATCGATATATTGTCGATGTATAAAGTCTTCTTCAGTGTTTTAAAATAATTTCGTTGTCAATAGGAGTAGTGTTTATTTACTCCAAAGGTACTGATAGTCTAGTTTTAATTCGGTTGAGTTTATATGAGTAAACGTCGTCGATGCCTAGGCAAATTAGAAACATTTTTACTCTGATTGGAATCAAATTGAGAAAACAGCTACTGACTACTTATTTAATTGGCAAACAAACAACTCAGCTTCAACTCCTAAACAGTTTTTGTTTACCAATTTGATTTAGTTAGCCGAATAAGTAATTTTTCTTGGAATTTTTTCAGAAACCCGTCATTAGCTTCATCTCCCCTACCTTCCTCCCTCCCTTCTCAACAAAAATGCTAACCTATAAATTCAACAAAATGTTAACCAGATTAAATAATAAATGAAATGAATTGAGTTACAATAAATAGAAGCATTCATCTACTTCAATTTGATGTACGTAAATTGAAATAAATTAAATCGAATAAATGCTCCCACCCATAAACGTACACTGTACAGTGCTATCGATTATATTAAGTAGATATTATACTACTTACTACTAACAAAATCCATGAATTTAATATTTACTTTTGTCATTTTAGTTTTAATATACTACTAATTATTAATAGTCAGGGTTAAGAGAGGACGTTTTAGTCCTAACCTCATCAATTGTTACAAATGTTAAAGAAAAAAAGCGCTTTTTATTTATTTTTTTTTTTTTACCCATTCAATCATGTTTAAAAATTATAGTGCATGTTATTGTGGCATAATGTTCTACTACATATATTTTCTATATGCCCTTTTTTGATAAAACCCCCCCTATTAAATGTTGCATGCTGTTACATATCAAATATCTACATATAAAATGGACAACAGTAATTATCACTAACAAATTCTTGGTCTTCGGAGTTCGACCGCGTCAATTGGCTATGTACAAACATTGCCGACGTTTCGGCCACATTGCAGTAGGCCATCCTCAGGGCGAGACGATCACAGTCACAGAATTTGACTGGCAGGTACGGGCCGGGCTCGTTGGTTATATACCCGCCTGGTGGTGGTGGGGGTGTTCTGGTAACTTCCATACCGTTCTTACCAGAACACACCCACCACCACCAGGCGGGTATATAACCTACGAGCCCGGCCCGTACCTGCCAGTCAAATTCTGTGACTGTGATCGTCTCGCCCTGAGGATGGCCTACTGCAATGTGGCCGAAACGTCGGCAATGTTTGTTTATAGCCAATTGACGCGGTCGAACCCCGAAGACCAAGAATTTTTAAGTGATAGTGACGACCGTGGAAGCCTATCCATGAAGAACAGTAAGTATAGTATATAAAGAAAGTAAATGGAAAGAAAGAACAATAAAAGAAGCAGCATGTATGGCTGTAGAAAGCTGCATTTCACAACCTAGTGCCACCTTATGCTAAATATACCTGCCTATTATTAAATCAGAAGTACTAAATAAAATTCAAAATTAATAAATGACTAAACAATTTTAATTAAAATTTATATAGTATATATTCAACTGTTTTCAATGATCAAATCATCTGCTAAATATTTTTAAAAACATATGATCTTTTAATTAATTTATATTGTATTAAAAACTATTTTTGTTGTTAAATGTTTCAAAATGGCTGCAGACTGTATAGCCGAAATATAACATTTAAAAAAAAACTATCTGATGTGTAGCTATTTAAAATAAATCAGTAATCTACACACTCTACATATAATATTTAATGTTAAAATTTAATATTTTAATAAATACTTAGAACTGTATGTTTCTCAACAAAAAAGAATAAGAGTATGTATATTTTAAAAACTATTGTTTATAAATTAAATTATGTATAAAACAATAACATACTAATCAAAACAAAAAAATGAAGAATTGGAACAAGTAGTAAGTCTACCTGAACAGATAAATAAAACAAAACCTATGCAAGAGTATGAAATACATGACAGATCCTAACATTATAATAAAATACATGACAGATCCTAACATTAATAATGAAATATATGACAGATCCTAACATTGATAATGAAATACATGACAGATCCTAACATTGATAATGAAATACATGACAGATCCTAACACTGATAATGAAATACATGACAGATCCTAACACTGATAATCAAATACATGACAGATCCTAACAATGATAATGAAATACATGACAGATCCTAACATTGATAATGAAATACATGACAGATCCCAACATTGATAATAAAATACATGACAGATCCTAACATTGATAATGAAATACATGACAGATCCTAACATTGATAACTAAATTTACTTTTAATTATTTATACATTCTTATGATTCTTTTTCTTAGGTTTTTTGTATATTACAAGATATAAAATAATGAATAAATATAGAGTCTTAAGGGATAATTCTCATTTTCATGTTCCATTTTGCTATTATTTATTCAATTAAAACAGTAGTCAGATTTAAACACTATCATCCTTCTGTAGAAACAGCCACATCATCGACTCACGTGAAACTTAAGCTTGCTGGAAGTAAAAGCTGTAATCATTAAGTTTAACTTGCCAAACATCATTACGACAAAAATAAATCTGAGACAGCGCGGAAACGTAAGTGGGATAATCGTTTCTTCGACTTTGTCGTTAGTAGAAAGGTCTTGTAGACAATAATAACATTTCCTGCTTTGTTATTTCTCCAACATTGTCCGTATATTTATTCAATTCATTTTACTTGTGTAATACTTCGAGTTAATCTATTACAGTTGGTTTCATTTCAGTTAATTATCTACGACATGTTAAATATTTTGTAATCAATGTAATTTTCATTATCTATAAATTTGAATAATCATCAATTATATTTATTATCGTTTTCAGTTATGTTTATTAAGATAATTATTTGTACTATATTTGTTTTATATACCACCTCTAAAATTGTAATTTCAATAGTTTGATGTTAATGGAATGATGGAATGACCTATATAGTCAAGAATGTCCGTCATTAACATTCCTACGTTTAAACAGACCTTTTATCTTAATTACGGTTCTACATTTATTATAATTTTTCAACTTTTATTGGATGATATCCTGCAAAGTAACGTTAATTTATAAATAATTATTAAGGATGTATAGTTCATAATTTAAGATTTCAAATATTAAGTAATGCTAACCACTTGAAAAGTCTAAAATTTAATGTAACGAATGGTTAAAAAGAATGGTTAAAAATAATAAAATACATTTCATAGGCATTTATTGACTCTCAATGAATTCAGTCGTTACTGAATTCATTCATAAAAGTCATGTAAATACGTTCCCCTGAAGTGTTCCATGTATCGGCTGTTTTAACAGAGTACACCTTGTAATATTGTGCCAGTTTCGTCATTGGTCTACAGGAATCTGTCCATCATTCAAAGAATACAAATTAGATAATTTGAAAGTCGTCAAATTCCTGATCATTATGACTGGCTCTAACGTACATGTCTTTATTTCATGCTGAATATGCTGGCCTAACTATACAAAATGTGGTTAGCTATTTTCCCTAAAAATCATCGCTGTAAGTGATGCTTAAGTAGAAAATCATTATTTAGAATACAACACATTTACATCTAAATGTTTTACAAGTTGTTACAGCACTTGTTACAAAATAAGCTATTCTATTTTACTGTAGTACTATAGTATCTTCAAAAATTACAAATAAAAAAGTTTAAAGCTGTTTCAACTCATTTTCAAGCCAAAGGTTCATCACTCAGACTGGATCAAAGGTTTGTCCACAAATTTTAAATATCGTACACGTGTTTACGAAATTAATCACATTATACATAATATATTGAATTCGCATGTCTTGACTATGTTGCGTGACTTTGACTAATACACATTATACATAATATATTGAATTCGCATGTCTTGACTATGTTGCGTGACTTTTGACCTGAAATCCTTTGGTTTAAAGATAGAGAACGTAATTTACTAAATTAATCACATTATACATAATATATTGGATTCGCATGTCTTGACTATGTTGCGTGACTTTTGACCTGAAATCCTTTGGTTTAAGGATAGAGAACGTAATTTACTAAATTAATCACATTGTATATAATATCTTGTATTCCCATTTCTTGCTCACGTTGCGGGATTTTTCACCTGAATCTCTTTAGTCTGAGGATAGTGAACGTTCCTTATTTAGTCTTTTTTTACATAACGTCTTAAATTCAAGTGTGTTGCTTGTTTTGAGAGTTTTTTTATGCTTTGTAGTTTAAAATAGTATGTTATTCTGCATATTATAGCTTATGTACATTTGATGAATTAATACTTATAATTAATTATAAAAAACGTACAAAATTTAATACCCCATACAATTTAAAATTATTTCTAATGTTGATGAGATAATTTCATAATAATAGATTGTTCAAAGGATAAAAATAAATATATTGTTCATCGAATATACGAGCTCTTTACTCCACACAATGTTGGATGATGGAAAGTAATCAACATATCCTGGTGCTTGTGGTGAAAATGGCATTATAAGAGTCTGGGAAGGTTTCCTAGTTATTATTATATGAAAACATAAATTGTCTCTAAATTAAATACTGCCATTGTATAGAACAAAATGAGAGGAAATTACAAATTTGTCAATATATCTAAAACATAAGCTTATTTCATTAAATTGTTTTATAATTTTATTTTCTTACAAGTGCCAACTTAATGTGACTTCGTAACTAGCTCAATTATCAAGTTTGCTGATCCCAACCGAGTCAAGTGTCTTGAAACAAAGCAGCTGTAGCCGTTCTTCCGTTGTCACTCAATGACGTCACATTAATCACGTGACACTACGTCATTTGCCGCCATTTTGTGCGAGTAATGACGCGTCACGCTATTTATCTGCTAAAGAATTCTAAGACTTATGGCTTTTGTCGGTCAATGACAAGCAGCCTCTGTTAAATGGAAAACCGTTGGCAAGTCTTTTATCAGATATATTGATAATGATAATTAAAAACTAGCTTTGACAAAATCAATTATTGCAGTTTAGAATACGTTTTACGAATGTAATATTTTGTATACCATCTTACGACGAATTAATTAAATGAATCATTGGTTTCGTAGATGATGCAAAATGATTTCCTCTATTTAAAACAAATTGAATTGCCGAGCAAATATTTTTTTTTCGTTTTGGATGAATTTATACCACAGTATGATGAAATAAATTGGCATCTAATTTTTAAAATTCCGTAATTTTTTATTGTTTTTGTGCTGTTACCCCATTGTTGTGATAATCTATCGGAATTAATTAACAAATAGACAAACTAAAATATACATTTTTAAAAGCTCCACATAAAAAGTGTATTTAACTCATGTTTTGGTTCTATTTAAATGTGCCTTTTTAAGATAAAAAAATTAATAATAACAAACTGAACAAGCTTTCAACGTTTGAAATACAAAGCACAAAAGCAGCTAAAATGTTGTTCTGCTTTAATAAATAATGTGTAGCTTTAACATTTCAAACTTTTTCATAACATAGTTCACGATTTATTTAAATGTTTATTTGGTAATCCTGAAATATATACTTAAAATTCCCATTTGACAAAGGATATTTTGTTAGTGTGTTAAAATTTTAAATAAAATATGCGGTCAATCAACTAACGTAGTTTAGATTGTTTAATTTTTTTTTAGTTTTTAACTTTTAATGTTGTGGCTATTTAATAAAATTAAACAATATTAAAATTTATTTAGGTTTTCTTAATAAAATGTACTGCAGGTCTTAGTGTTTAGTACTATTGTCTTCATATTATTGTGTCTGTTATTTGAAAGATATTTTTCATCGGAGGAATAGATTTTAGTTCATAATTTTATAGTCTCAACATAATGAAAGCCCATATACATACATATTTATTTTAAAGTTTCTCTCATAGTTAATACTTAAGCCTGTACCGTAATGCAGGGCGTGTAACTCCCTCAACCAAGTAATCACGGGCAGCCACAAACTTGAGAACACAAACTAAGCCACACGTCATTAACTTCAACTTGCCAAAGCATCAATTACGTCATAAAAGAATCTGAGACAGCCCGGAAACTTAAGTGGACTAATCGTTATGCCAACATTTATGTCGTAAATATAGTTATTTTATATACCATATGTTTACTGTATAACAGACACCATTACATATGTTCCATGTATATTGTCTTTCGTCCCCAAACGTAATGACATGAAGTATTTGCTATGCGATTATTAATACTTTTATCAAATATTTCTCTTAGATAAAACAAACAATCTTCCTGTTACCTTAATCAAAAAAATGTATTATATTTTATTTTATCATCACCTCCAAATAAATTTTAACCGTTACACACGTTGATGAATAGCACACATACAACATGATACCGTCACATACGTTGATCAATAGTACGCGTACAACATGATACCGTCAAATACATTGATTAATAGCTGGCGTACAACATGATCACCGTCACAACATTGATCAGTAGCATGGGTACAACATGATCACCGTCACATACGTTGATCAATAGCACGCGTACAACATGATTACCGTCACATACATTGATCAATAGTACGCGTACAACATGATACCGTCACATACGTTGATTAATAGCTGGCGTACAACATGATCACCGTCACAATATTGATCAGTAGCATGGGTACAACATGATCACCGTCACATACGTTGATCAATAGCACGCGTACAACATGATTACCGTCACATACATTGATCGATAGTACGCGTACAACATGATACCGTCACATACGTTGATTAATAGCACACATACAACATGATACCGTCACATACGTTGATCAATAGTACGCGTACAACATGATACCGTCACATACGTTGATTAATAGCTGGCGTACAACATAATCACCGTCACAACATTGATCAATAGCACGGGTACAACATGATCACCGTCACATACGTTGATAAATAGCACGCGTACAACATGATCACCGTCACATACATTGATCAATATCATGCATACAACATGATCACCGTTACATACGTTGATGAATAGTACGCATACAACATGATCACCGTCACATGCGTTGATCAATAGCACGCATACAACATGATCAACGTCACATGCGTTGATGAATAGCACGCATACAACATGATCACCGTCACATGCGTTGATCAATAGCACGCATACAACATGATCAACGTCACATGCGTTGATCAATATCACGCGTACAACATGATCACCGTCATATACGTTGATCAATAGCACGCATACAAAATGATCTCTTTTTTTCTAAAAACAGTTATATTACAATTTTATTAAACTCTACAATAGTCTTCTATTATCTCTAAAAATTGAGCAGGATCACCGAGCTTTTAAAAGAGGGATACAGAAAATGCTTTTGGAGGAGAGTGTCTTCAGCGTCCGGGAATTCCTGGCTGGTAGTCGCTAAACTAAAGTATATTTAATTTGACTATATTTCCATGAGTATAGTTATAAAGCTCATTATTAATTATTAGTGTAACTAACATGGCTTATGCAATTGTATTTGTTGATCTGGCTAAATAAATGAGTTTCAGTTTTGAGTTTGACATAACTCCTAATTTTTTCCACAGTTTATAGAATATTTGATTTTTTTAATGCACAATTATATTATTACAAACACACACTACATTTAGAGTGTTTTAATGCTACTAGGGGACACTTGGGGTCTAAAATCTAGGAGTAAACTTCAAAATGTTAAATTATAATGTGGTCATGTGATTTAACGCCGCCATGGCAAGTGGAAAACGATAGGAGAATCAGAATTTAAAATGATTGTGTTATTCTTTAATTATAAATTATTTTGTTATTTTATTTAAATGGTCATCGCCTATGTATTTTCCCAATTAAAATTTATTTATCGTGGCTAGTTTATTTATCAAAACTATGTTCCTGTTTTTATTGTGTTTTTAGATTCTTTTGTTTTGATCACAACGAATCAGTTTTGTTAAGGATTACCAATTAAACACCAAAAATATGCGATGACTTAAATAAAATAACAAAATGATTAATAACTACGTAACATATTTTTAAAATTATTTTGTATCATCGTTTTTAGCTTTCAATTGCTGTGTTAAATGACACATTATATGACCATGTTTCTATTTAAAATTGTCATGTATACTCCTGAATCGTGGACCCTAAGTGATCCCTAATAATATTGAAACACTCTAAATGTAGTTTGTGCTAGTATTAGTATAACGGCATATACAAAAATCAAATGTAACTTCCAACTGTAGAAACAAGTTAAGAAGTAAATTACTCGCCCTGTTCTTGCGTTCTTTCCGTTGACATACAAAATAAGCCTGCATACGTGCTGTGCTAACTATTCACCAGGCATTGTTTGGTACTCAGTATTGTAATGGGATATCTGTTGGCGATGGTTATGGTAAAACATCGGATGTGTTTTATATAGGTTGGCAAGCGCACCGTTTTATGTGCTTTTCGTACTTCTCCTCGCAAAATAGGATTAACTATTCTTTAATTCCTTCTTTAACACGTTCCTTCAGTATTATGTTAATAGTATAAATGTTCCGAAACATGCGCAAAGCGGGTAGGCTACATTACTTTAGAGTTATCTTTAGGGTTTTCGATCAAAAAAAACCTTTTTAATTTTTTTTAAATAAATTGTGTGTCTCCTTATAAGTAATAAATGTATTTCGAAAAAATTTCTTTATGAAGGCCTACCTAAAGTGGCTGATTAGGCCTGTTTATTATATTACCCATTAACTAAACATGTGATACATTTTATAAAATTTATAATAATATAGTGGACAAAGGGTAGTAACCAACATAGTCTGGAGTAAATACAAAAAAATAATAATAATTTTAAAACACTAATAAAAAAGATTTTTATAAGTGGTACAAATTATTTGTCTCTAAATGAGAGTTGTGGTTGAAATTGTTACAGGTATCTTTAGCCGAACAAGTAGCTTAATAATATACAAAAACTTCATAGCTATTGTTTACTATATATGAGGAAATTATTCTTCTGTAGAATTTGCGGTGGGGGCAGGGTGGCAGTAAGGGGTGAGAGGGGAGGGGACACATTGTTTGTTAGTGAGGTAGGCTCCACACTACTCCTAGTGACGGTTGCTATAAAATCTAGAACTAAATTCCTTGGTGTTCTCAACTAGGTACCTAGATGAACATCCCTAATTATCTTAGATATGAGACGCTGACATAACTTTGTGCATATTTTAAGGCGATAAGAATGATTACATGAGTGTGGATTCCCTCTGTAGATTAGTTACTTACTGAATTCACCTTTTTCTCAGAAATGTCCATTTGTTAATAACCCAATAGTCAGGGCGACGAACCCACAACTTTACATGGAATCCCAACCACGAAATATTGGTATGATTTTAAGCTATTTTACAAGCCAGATACTCAGCTTTCTTCCTTAAACAACATCCGGACACTGACTACCATCTAACATGGACACTCCATACTTCTCTAGCAGTGTCGATGCGGCCATTCAGCGAATGCCATGTTGATATTAAGAGGACCAGTCATAGAACCTATCAACTATAATCTCCACAATACTGTCCTTAAGTAACTGGGTTACAGCACTGCGTCACCAGCGCTGACTGTAATTACAGTTACTCACCATCTCGTCTTTTTTTTGCAACCAATGTACCACATCTTGGCCTCACTAAGTTGCATATACCTTGTCGGTGAGTCCAAAAATAATTGGAAATAAATCAATTATACAAATTAACTTAAGTAAGAAATAAAATATACATCAGAAATATCCAACTATAAAGAGGTTTTTTTTGTCAGGCACACAAATAAATCAAATTATTGGCAGCTTGATGATAAATGTCAGTATAATGCCTATACCTAATAAAACAAAAATATAAATCAACAACAATACAGATATTTATACAACAACACAGACAATAGATAAGTTATATATGTACTGCATGATGACGTTTTAAAAAATACATATAAATTCTAGGCAAATACAACAAAATACTTCTAACAAGTATAATATATGTTACATTATAACAAATGACAAAAACATAAATAATTATCAAATATACTACTGAAACTTTTTTTAAACAATGGGAAGTGATACTTATATTAATCCTATAACTAATAATAAACTAATAAAGCAATATAAATGACAAATCATACAAGCTCAAACAACAACACAAGCAATAAGTAAGGTACACAAGTGCAACAGATACAAATTATAAACAAATAAAATATTTTTATTTTACTATATTAAAGGCATCATGAGACATACCTATGCACCTACGTATCTATATGTTTGTAAAATATTAAATATGTTATTATAATGCTGAAATAATAATAAGATGATTGTGTAGGGTATGTATTACATTGCTTCTGTAAAACCCTTAAGCACGCCACTTAGAATTAAAATAATTGGTTCGTGGGATTTTGACCCAGTGAAACAGCATTTAGTTTTGTAACAATGATATTTTCACTCTGTGCAAGATCTCCTAATAATTTTAGTGACCGAATTAATTCCAACGGTTCAACAGATGTAACAAGCCAAATAGAACGGCAAGAGGTGGCCAGCCGTTGTGTTGGACAGACAGCGCCTGTCATTTGTAAACGCAATAATGGTACACCACTCAATTTGCCTATCCACACAGACATCACGGCACTGCCACTTTAAAGTTCAGCACCCAATGTCAACACGTCAACAGTCTTCTCTGGTGAAAAGGACTGTTGCAATCGAACCTCCAAACCCCCTAAATTTTTAACATACGTATTTCAAACTGTAACGTGCTTTACAGAGCTTTACCGGATATTTTTTATTTGTTTACTGAGGGATAGACTTTTTCTATCATTTTAGTTTATTTTTCGAAAATACATTAAATTGTTTATTTCCCTTAAATCTTGTTTTTACCAAAAATTTTAATTTTTACATACATGAAACATGTTAATTTGTTGCAGAAAATAAACATATAATTGGTATTGCACAAAAATTATCATTCTAACTTGCCACCCATACTTGCTGGTTTTAAACATCATGCATATGGCAGCGATAAGCCTTATTTTTTTAATTACTGTTTACCTTTTTTAGTGAGAAATAGTTACTATTGATCAAATGGTTTTATCGTGTTCAGGGTAAGAAATACACCAAATAAAAAATATGTTAAAACTAATTTATAAATTAGTAAATATGTCAAAAATAGTAAAATGTGTTAAAACTCGCGTTTGTGGTTTTTTAGCTTAAACAAATGTTTTCCGTGGAATAAAAAGTATCTATGTGTAATTGTATAATCACTCAAACGAAGTTATTGTATTTTTTTAAGGTGAGACAGAAACTGCACGATTATCCTAATGTTTGCTCCAGTATATTGATAAGCTTGTAATTTTATTTTTGAATCTTCTTACATATTTTGTTGTACTATTGCCAATAATATTTTTTTAATCCATTTATCTGTCTCAGTTTAAGAATAATTGTTGAAAAAAGTAAAATAAAAATCCTTAAATGTAATTGTGAAGTTAGGACTAATTACAACTTAGTTCCTTGGTTTTATTGAAATTAAAAAATTATTTTTACTAGTTTATAATTTGCTTCTATAATATTTTGAAATGGCACAAATAAATAAGCTTTTCTCATTATTCCTTCTTCTCTTTTATTTTTTATTTTTAGTGTATAAAATTCAACCAAGACATGCAATTTCGCTGTTGTTTTTAAGAATATAACGAACTATGGAATTAATAGTACGTTATTTTCCAATGTTGTAAGTTTTAACTGGACCAATATGTTTAATTTTTCAAGTGTTGTGTGAATCTATGTACATGTACCAAAAATTTAACAAAACAAAAACAAATATTTTAAAGTGTGAACACTTCATGTTTTTAAATGTTGAACCACTTAGAGCCAGGCCATCTTAAAACTTCACCAACAAGCATTTTTTAGATTTAATTTTTTTCTGAACAAAATGAACTTACTTGAATCCCAAATATAATAAACTATTTTTTTGATACCTGGTCCCCTATTGTTTTAAAACTTCTCAGTTTTTTTACAGCCAATAAAGAAATTGCAATAAATCTACCTTTAAATTATCTACATCGTATTGTTAGTTTTGTGGTTTTATGGTTTTATTTAGATACGATATTTCGATGGTCTCATTTTGATTCTAAATTGGAAATAAGTATGTCTAATATTTACAACGTAATTTAAAAGTGACATGCTGCAATGATTATAAAAGTAATGAATTAAGTAGTTCTGAGAAATGTTTTGCCTCAGACGTTCTCCACATCTGAGAATGTAACACCTTCTCGAAGTTTATTCCGTTGGGCTAACTTAATAAAGGATAAAACAAAATCTGTTACACAAAATCGATTAGTAAAATAAAAATTGAAATTGTTAGCTAGTAGTTGTTGGTTTTGTTTCATTATTGTAATACAAAGTTTTTAATTGTTTAACTATTTATTTTACTTGTCTTTTAAGGCAGGTCTAATTGTACTACAATTCGACAACTGTAGTCAGTTTTATTAAAAAAAACAAAAAACTATAAAGAAGTAATGCAGATGTTAGAATAAAATTAAATATTATTTGTTAAGTTCTTTTTACTGGAAGGAATTGTAAATTTGTTACTGAATTGCCTTTTCAAACATAAATTAATATTACCGGAGCGTTTGAGTCTTTTTATACAATAAATTATTTACAATTTTGATGTTTTAAAACGATTAACATAATTTCACTTTTAAGCAATTTATTTTGAAATTCTTTTCTGGAATTATTTATCTTGAGTGGTCGAGGAGATTAACTTTTATATTCTTATGTAGCATCAGGTACAAATCATGGTTTACATAAAACAGAATAAATTTATTTCTAAGCATACATTTCATTATTTAGCTGCACTAAATAAGGAAATACGTGTCAGCGGAGACCATAATTAATTACACGTCAAAATTACACTTTACGTACTAATTGAAATGGAAGTGGTTAGTATTATATACTAAGAAAGAGCTTATCATGTAATATACACATTAAATGTAGCTAGCGGTTGGCAATTTACTACCCCAAATGGAATAGTGGCTAGTTTCAGCTGTTACTTTACACGATCACAGCTGACTGAGTTGTAATTCAGGTTCAGTGCTATTTTTACAATAAAAATATGACACGTATAATTCAGCTTCTATAACTTTACTCCAAAGACTGTGAACTATTTAATCCTTAGGTAATCTACTAAAGGCAGTATTAGATCTTTCGACTATTATTTTACTTGAATTACAGTTTTATTTTTCATTTTGCTTAACAAAACTTATCAATCCTACTTACTTTTGAAGAACTTTATAACTATCACCTGTACAATCTAGAGTCAAATTTTACATTCTGTAGAAATAGGATATTATTTATTTAATGTCTTGTACCAAATTAGTAACTTGATAAATAATAATATTAATAGATGTTTTTATTTGTAAACATATGAAGTATTCACAAAAGGGTGAACTTTCTTATAATTAACCCTAAATAGGCAGCTATTGTGAATACAAAAGCGTTGCGAGTTAAAGTGGCAAGAATGGGATACATTTGCCTCTTGTATTTGTCGCCACTGGTTCAATTCCTGGTTGTGCACAGTGAAATTTGATAACACTCATTTGATAAATATGAGTGTTATCAAAGCGTCTTGAGCCTATTGAGAAAGAACGACTTTGGTAGTGATTCCTGGTAAATAATGCTTCTAGTGGTGTCGGAATCCGATGAGCTAGCCACATATATCCGATCAAAATGGTGGTGCCTGGGCCCTTTCGTGGATAGATATTGTTAAAGATTATCCTGCTTCTAAATTTGGTACTTCTGTTAGTACAAAAATGTAAGTATGGTAGATTCCATATATTAGTTATTTTCTTGTCACCCATAAAGCGGCATCCATATTCATGTCCCAGAATATTTTCTATGATTTTGTAACACTCTTTGTTATCAAGTTATCGGTTCCAATCTAGTGTAGTATCCTAGGACAAAGCCACTGACGGCATTCTATGGAATGTCACTCAATTACGTCTCAGGAATCACGTGACACCTCATTATTGGTTGTCATTTTGTGCGGGTAATGACGCGTCACACTGATGATCTACTGACAATTCCATACCCAATCGCTTTTGACGGCTAATGACAACCAATCTCCACTGACCACATAATACCATTACTGAGGTCATCAGTATCATAATGAAAATGATAGTTATTAAATTAATGAAATACTGAATCAGTTTTTATTAAAAAACCCCAGTTAAGTATGGTCCATTACAAAACAAGGTCGCTTATCTAAATATGTGTTCTCTAAAATAATACAGAGTGTTTCAGAATTCTCTACTAATCTTTATAGGTATTGATTCTTGGCTAAGATCGAAAGTAAATACACATTTAAATCACCCGAAACAGTTACTCTCAGAGCCACCATTTTTTTTTCAAAAATTATTTTTTTCTCAAAAACCATGAAGGTAATTTTTTTTAATTTGTTAACGCCTTAATAATAGTAAGAGAAACTTACGAAAAAAATTTAAATTTTTCTAAAGTAGGAATTCAAAATGGCGGTCATCCAAAATGTTCAAATAAGAACAGCTTTTAAAATAATAGTCGTATAACAATTTTACTCAAATAACTTTTTTTAACAATTTAATGGCAAATATCAATACTGTAAATCCTATTTATTTAGATCGAATGAAAAATAAACGAGTTATGACACTTTTTGTGGTGCGCGGCAGATGTACGCAGCCAATACAACAATGTGACAATCACCTAACCCCTAATAATAATATTTATAAGTTAATACAAATTTGTTTGCTCTTTAAAAATAAGAATATTAGTTAAAACAATCTTATTTGGTTTCACTAAAACTCTTTTTATGTTTTCGTTACATTCAGCAATGAAAATACAAAAAAGTTGTTTAAAACCTGATTTGTATTAACAAAATAATAAATCCTAACGAAGTTAATAAATATTGAATACATTGAAACCAATTTACCTAGCTAATAAACTTAACAAATTATTTTCAGGAGTTAGATGATTGTCACATTGTTGTATTGGCTGTGTTCATTGACCTGCACCATCTGCCGCACAACACATTAGTGTCACATTGTTGTATTGGCTGTGTTCATTGACCTGCACCATCTGCCGCGCACCACATTAGTGTCACATTGTTGTATTGGCTGTGTTCATTGACCTGCACCACCTGCCGCACACCACATTAGTGTCACATTGTTGTATTGGCTGTGTTCATTGACCTGCACCATCTGCCGCGCACCACATTAGTGTCACATTGTTGTATTGGCTGTGTTCATTGACCTGCACCATCTGCCGCACACCACATTAGTGTCACATTGTTGTATTGGCTGTGTTCATTGACCTGCACCATCTGCCGCACACCACATTAGTGTCACATTGTTGTATTGGCTGTGTTCATTGACCTGCACCATCTGCCGCACACCACATTAGTGTCACATTGTTGTATTGGCTGTGTTCATTGACCTGCACCATCTGCCGCGCACCACATTAGTGTCACATTGTTGTATTGGCTGTGTTCATTGACCTGCACCATCTGCCGCACACCACATTAGTGTCACATTGTTGTATTGGCTGTGTTCATTGACCTGCACCATCTGCCGCACACCACATTAGTGTCACATTGTTGTATTGGCTGTGTTCATTGACCTGCACCATCTGCCGCGCACCACATTAGTGTCACATTGTTGTATTGGCTGTGTTCATTGACCTGCACCATCTGCCGCGCACCACATTAGTGTCACATTGTTGTATTGGCTGTTTTCATTGACCTGCACCATCTGCCGCACACCACATTAGTGTCACATTGTTGTATTGGCTGTTTTCATTGACCTGCACCATCTGCCGCACACCACATTAGTGTCACATTGTTGTATTGGCTGTGTTCATTGACCTGCACCATCTGCCGCACACCACATTAGTGTCACATTGTTGTATTGGCTGTGTTCATTGACCTGCACCATCTGCCGCACACCACATTAGTGTCACATTGTTGTATTGGCTGTGTTCATTGACCTGCACCATCTGCCGCACACCACATTAGTGTCACATTGTTGTATTGGCTGTGTTCATTGACCTGCACCATCTGCCGCACACCACATTAGTGTCACATTGTTGTATTGGCTGTGTTCATTGACCTGCACCATCTGCCGCACACCACATTAATGTCACATTGTTGTATTGGCTGTGTTCATTGACCTGCACCATCTGCCGCACACCACATTAGTGTCACATTGTTGTATTGGCTGTGTTCATTGACCTGCACCATCTGCCGCGCACCACATTAGTGTCACATTGTTGTATTGGCTGTGTTCATTGACCTGCACCATCTGCCGCGCACCACATTAGTGTCACATTGTTGTATTGGCTGTTTTCATTGACCTGCACCATCTGCCGCACACCACATTAGTGTCACATTGTTGTATTGGCTGTGTTCATTGACCTGCACCATCTGCCGCACACCACATTAGTGTCACATTGTTGTATTGGCTGTGTTCATTGACCTGCACCATCTGCCGCACACCACATTAGTGTCACATTGTTGTATTGGCTGTGTTCATTGACCTGCACCATCTGCCGCACACCACATTAGTGTCACATTGTTGTATTGGCTGTGTTCATTGACCTGCACCATCTGCCGCACACCACATTAGTGTCACATTGTTGTATTGGCTGTGTTCATTGACCTGCACCATCTGCCGCACACCACATTAGTGTCACATTGTTGTATTGGCTGTGTTCATTGACCTGCACCATCTGCCGCACACCACATTAGTGTCACATTGTTGTATTGGCTGTGTTCATTGACCTGCACCATCTGCCGCACACCACATTAGTGTCACATTGTTGTATTGGCTGTGTTCATTGACCTGCACCATCTGCCGCACACCACATTAGTGTCACATTGTTGTATTGGCTGTGTTCATTGACCTGCACCATCTGCCGCGCACCACATTAGTGTCACATTGTTGTATTGGCTGTGTTCATTGACCTGCACCATCTGCCACGCACCACATTAGTGTCACATTGTTGTATTGGCTGTGTTCATTGACCTGCACCATCTGCCGCGCACCACATTAGTGTCACATTGTTGTATTGGCTGTGTTCATTGACCTGCACCATCTGCCGCACACCACATTAGTATCACATTGTTGTATTGGCTGTGTTCATTGACCTGCACCATCTGCCGCACACCACAAAAAGTGTCATACCTTGTTTATGTTTTATTAGATCTAAATAAATAGGAAATCGTTAGATTTGCCTTTAAATTTTCTAAAAATTTTATTCAAGTAAATTTGTATACTACTCTTATTTTAAAATTTGTTCTTGTTTGACAAATTTGGATGACCAATATTTTGTATTCCTGCTTTAGAAAATTTTTTAATTTTGTTCGGAAGTTTGTCTGTTATTAAGGTGTATACCGATTTTCAAAATTTTACGTTTTATGGTTTTTGAGAAAAAATAATTTTTGAAAAAACAAAATGGTACCTTTGTGAGTAACTGAGGACTTTCGGATGATTTAAATGTGATATTTAGATTCGCTCTTAGCCCAGGATCAATACCTCAAAAGGTTGATAGAGAGTTATGAAACACCCTGTAAAAAATAATAACAACATTAATTCTTAGTGTGAATATTTAATTTAACACAATCCAAAATATTATTATAATTAATTTTACACAACAAAAATGACAAATATCGATGCACATAATGATAGTTGAAACATTCAGTGTCACTACTATCATAAATAATAATACATCGTGTATTTTAACATTCTCAAATTATTCGGAACATGTTTATTAATTCAAATGTTTAGTTGATTTTTAACGTCAGATTCAATTTCCTTCAGTAGGATATTTTGTATTAATAAGTTGGATTTTTATGTAACATATACAACCAATTTATTAATTTACTACAGATTGTATTATTCTTTATCGAGTCCACTAACGTTATGCTCATGATGGCTATTTAATGTAATATATTATTTTTAGATTGACTATAGCATTCTTGTTAAATGTACTTCATTTTTTATTATATAT